>JAUDYJ010000015.1:6881134-6886134 GCA_030761175.1 Masticophis lateralis
ATAACAAACACCATTAATTCACCACTTCAGACTGTTTGAAGAGAGAGCATCAAACAACTCAATTGTCATTTCTGCTTTTTTTTTTCCCCCACCCCTTCTTCTTTTCTTCCTTTCTCACCCTCGTTTCTTCTCTTTTGGTGTCTGAGAAATGGCCAGCCAGCAGATCCACGCTGAATGACTGTGATGCCGCTAAATTAGCATATATATTGTTTGTCCTGCTTTAAATTTATAGCAAACAGCAATATTTTACACTCCAGTAAAGTTAATAAATGAAGCTTTGGGCTATAAAAATTTCATGTTCTTTTGTGCAAAGGTCAATTATAAATAGTTAAGCACATATTCATCCGGATGCTTTAGGCTTCGTCAGTGGGATGGATGAAATATTTTCAAGCCGATTTGCACCAACCTGGGAGAATACAGTGGTTTTTATAGCTTTGGTGACAGTCTTTGCTTGCTTTCTACCTGGAAGAAAAGCATCTTATGAGGTAGAACCCCTTAATCATCTTCCCTGGGGATACAGGGGTAGCTGATTTCTCTGATCTATGGACCATAAACAAATATAGACATCAGAAGCAATGTCATTATCTCAACCGCTGCTCAGGTTCTGATGTTGCAAAATTATCCAGTTTTTTGTGGGTGGGTTTTTGTTTGTTTGTTTGTTTGTTTTTCATCTCAGCTGAAATAGAAGAGAAAGCTCAACAGGAAAATTCTTAGGTGGGACAAATCTCTATGGAAATTCTCCTCACACCTAATGCAGCTTTTCTTTTTCTTTTTTTCTTTTATTGAAAAAGTTTTACAAATACAATTTTTTCATTTTTCCCTCCCCCCAGTTTCCCCACCCTCACCCCCCTATCCCCCCTCCCCTCCCACCCCTGGCTTCCCATACAGAAAATATTATTCTTATACAGTCTGCAAATGTTAAACAAAAAAAGAAGAGGTGAAGTCCAAATAAGATAACATCAAACATTTCTCTCATCTTATCTACCCCCTATCAATAATAGAGTTTTTCTAAATAACATCCAAATAATAATAATAATTATCTACATTTATCAATCCCCTTTACTACATAATAAAATCCAAAACATAATTTCCCCCCAATTACTCATCCCCAAATTTAAACTATTCTCTAAATAACGTATTCTATATAACATTCTGTATCAATATATCAGTCTCTATTCAAATCTTAATTACCTCCAATTACTTTACCCCCTATATGCTATAACTCTCAACACAACATAATCTTCTTCAACTAAATGCTAACTGATACTTCTTTGTTTGATATTTATTCTGCACGTAATCTATCCATTTCTTCCATTCCCAAACAAAAGTTTCTTGGGTCCTATCTTTTAAATACGCTGAAATCTTTGCCATTTCTGCTAAACTAGCCATCTTCAAAGTCCATTCTTCAATAGTAGGTAAAATGTCTTTTTTCCAATATTGTCCAATCAATAACCTGGCTGCGGTAATCATATATAATATCAATCTTGTTTCACTCGATGAGAAGTCCTTAACTATACCCAATAAAAACAATTGCGGAGAAAATTGAAGCTTCTTCTTCAAGACATTTTGCATAACCCACCAGAGTTTAATCCAAAAAGCTTTCACTTTTCTGCAAGTCCACCGTATATGATAATATGTAGGATCTAGACAATCACATCTCCAACATCTTGGCTGAACATTAGGATACATACATGACAATTTCTTAGGATCTAAATGCCACCTATAAAACATTTTATAGAAATTTTCCCTCAAATTCTGTGCCTGAGTAAATTTAACATTCTGAACCCATATCTTTTCCCATGTTTCCAATTTAACATTCTGAACCCATATCTTTTCCCATGTTTCCAACAGCAGCTTTTCTTATGTCCTCCCGAGATTCTGCTAGAAACTAGAGAAGGCAACCATAGGACACCGGAAGAAGAATTGCAGATGGTGCTCAAGGATCCCCTCGTACACAGTTTGAAGGACCTTGTCTATGGAGATTCTCAGTCATCTAGGTCAGCGTGGTCACCAACTGGGGGTCCGCGAGAAAATTTTGGTGGTCTGCAGAAAAATTATTTGCATTTTTTTATATTGCACTAAATCAGGGGTCCTCAACTACGGCCCCTGGGCCGAATATGTGCAATGAACGTTTGTGTTGCTGCAGAGAGTCTCCCCCTTCAGGGTCTTTTTGTGTGGGTCGGTGGAGGGCAGAAATTCTGACATGGGGTCTGCTTCAGCCTCCTGGTGTGGGGCTTTGCGCGAAGGCTGGAGGGAAGCATTGCTGGTAGCAAAGAGTCGGAGGACTTAGATGATGATGATGATGATGATGATGATTTAGATTTATATGCCGCCCTTCTCCGGAGACTCAGGGCGGCTTACAATGCGTTAAGCAATAGCCTTCATACTTTTGTATATTTATACAAAGTCAGCTTATTGCCCCCAAAAACTGGGTCCTCAATTGACCTACCTTAGAAAGGATGGAAGGCTGAGTCAACCTTGAGCCTCGAACTCGCATAATTGCAGACAGCTGGGTGTTAATAACAAGCTATCTTGCCCGTCGAACTATCTGAGGCTCTTGAGTTCCAGTGGGACTGCCTCATGGCCTGGAACTTACTGACCATCTTAGCCCGCTGAGCTTTCAGGCGCCGGTACCTGGCCTTGCACTCCCACAGGTCTTCCCTCTGCTTGGAAAGCCTATGTTCCTAATCCTCGGTTAGGTGCTTCTGTTGAGCCTCCTTCTCGGCCAGATCCAATTTGAACTGAGCCAGCTGTTTTTCCAACTGTTGTCATGTGACTGAGTGGGCATGGTCAGCTCGATGTCACTCACGTCGAGGGGCACCTCGCCGGCCACTACTTGCCCCTCCCCTCCCAGCCACTCCTTGCCTGCCCTCCAGGGCTCCTTAGGGCCCCAACAGGAAGCAGTTGTTGGAGCTAAGCAGCCACCACGAGAACGAGTAGTTTGAGGACCCCTGATTTAGTGCAATATAAAAAATGCAAATAATTTTTCTGTGGACCACCAAAATTTTCTCATGGACCACCAGTGGTCCACGGACCACCAGTTGGTGACTGCTGAACTAGATGACCTCCAAAATTTCTTCCAAATCTGTTTATCTATCTATCTATCTATCTATCTATCTATCTATCTATCTATCTATCTATCTATCTAAGGATTCCTCCTGAATTGCAACAATGCACAATTTACGGGATTAATTCTCACATTCTAAGGTGATTAATTTCTCAGCTCGGAATATATACCCACGCGTTCCACAAGCTGGACCAACTTATGTTCCAAACCAATGAGAATTATGAGCGCTGACAAATTTTGCAGCTCCGTGGTAAACAGAACGAAGGCAGGATGCAGGCCAAAGGAAAAGTGGAATTTAAACCTGGCCTCAAACATATGGCGCGGTCCTCAAATATTACTGGCTTTTTTTCGGAAGCCAAATAGCGTCTAATATAAACTATTGTTGTTTACTTTTGACGTGTCGTCAAATCGCCAGCAATAATTGCAGCATTTGTTCTGCACAATAAACCTGATTTTCTAAGCTCTGGAAGAGGAATAAAGAGAAGTTGTTGTGAGGGGGATAGGAAGATGCGGTAGAAGGAGCAGAGGAAGGAAAAAGGCTGTAGGCCAAGAAAGACAGAGCGGATTCCCTTAATGGGGACAGGGTCTCCTGCTTAAGCAGGGGGTTGGACTGGATGACCTCCAAGGTTCCTTCCATACCTATTATTCTTTGTGTGGAAGTTGGACGAAACAGCCAGCCCCTTCCTAGGCATTTGTCATCAGTTCTAACCTGGTAACTAGGCAACTGAAAGATGCACAGTGAGCCCCCAACATCATTCAGGGATATGCTCCAAGGTGACAAGAGAAAAGACACACAACTGTGTGACGAAGAGTCTTGGCAACTCATTTGGGCTGTTGGGGTCCTTTTCCTGTAGACCAAGGGTCCCCATCCTGTGGGCCATGGCCCACTACTGATCCATGGCCTATTCACAATCGGGCCGTGTGAGCGGCTGGATGTGTATATGTGTGCATGGGCATGCACAGCCTTACTCGCAAAAGTAAGCCTCATTTGTGCGAGTGTCGCGGGTACTTGGGGCCTCCTTTGTATGAGCGTCGCGAAAACCCTCGGCCTTCCTCGTGTGACCAACGGGTGCTCGTGTGCACGGGCCTGCCCCTCCCGCAAAGCCATCCCCCTTTCCCTCCTCTCCTCCACCACGCCCGGCTGCCAAGCCAGGAAGGTTGGGGAACTCTGCTGTAGACCAGTGTTTCTCCACCTTGATCACTTTAAGATATGTAGACTTCCAGAATTCCACAATAAGCAGGCTAGCTGGGGAGTTCTAGGAGCTAAACCTTCCTTCCTTCCTTCCTTCCTTCCTTCCTTCCTTCCTTCCTTCCTTCCTTCCTTCCTTCCTTCTTTCCTTCCTTCCTTCTGCTTTCTCATCTCCTTCCTTCCTTCTTCTTCTCATTCTCATGTCCTCCCTCCCTCTTTCTTTCTTTCTTTCTTTCTTTCCTTCCTTCCTTCCTCCCTCCTCTCATCTCCTTTTTTCCTCCCTCCCTCCCTTCCTTCTTCCTTTCATTATCATTTCCTTCCTTCCTTCCTCCTTCCTTCCTTCCTTCTACCTTTCTTCTTTTCCTTCTTTCCATCCGTCCTTCCTTCCTTTCATTTTCATTTCCTTCCTTCCTTCCTTCTTCCTCTCATTATCATCCCCTCCCTTCCTCTTTCCTTCCTTCCTTCCTTCCTTCCTTCCTTCCTTCCTTCCTTCCTTCCTTCCTTCCTCCTCTCATTCTCATCCCCTCCCTCCCTCCCTCTATCCTCCCTCCCTCCCTCTATCCTCCCTCCCTCCCTTCTTGTCTCTTTCTCAGCCCCAAGGAAACCAGTTCATCACTGCCAGGTCCATAGTGCTAGTTTTATAAAAATACATGGTGTCCCTCTTCTCTGCCACAGGTTACACAGGTGGGGTTTCTCCGAGATGTTCCAAAAGAAACAAATGAGCGCAAACAACATGACAAATTT
>JAUDYJ010000015.1:6888634-6996270 GCA_030761175.1 Masticophis lateralis
GTTTCCTTTCCCTCATTGAACGTAAAGATAAAGGTTCCCCTCGCAAATATGTGCTAGTTATTCCCGACTCTAGGGGGTGGTGCTCATCTCTGTTTCAAAGCCAAAGAGCCAGCACTGTCCGAAGACGTCTCCGTGGTCATGTGGCCAGCATGACTCAACACCAAAGGTGCACGGAACGGTGTTCCCTTCCCACCAAAGGTGGTTCTTATTTTTCCACTTGCATTTTTTAAGTGCTTTCGAACTGCTAGGTTGGCTGAAGCTGGGACAAGGAACGGGAGCTCACCCCATTATGCGGCGCTAGGGATTCGAACCGCTGAACTGCCGACCTTTCAATCGACAAGCTCAACGTCTTGCATTTTTTAAGTGCTTTCGAACTGCTAGGTTGGCTGAAGCTGGGACAAGGAACGGGAGCTCACCCCGTTATGCGGCGCTAGGGATTCGAACCGCTGAACTGCCGACCTTTCAATCGACAAGCTCAACGTCTTGCATTTTTTAAGTGCTTTCGAACTGCTAGGTTGGCTGAAGCTGGGACAAGGAACGGGAGCTCACCCCGCTAGGGATTCGAACCGCTGAACTGCCGACCTTTCAATCGACAAGCTCAACGTCTTAGCCACTGAGCCACTGCATCCCTTCCCCCACTGAAACACGCTTTCTTATCTGCTAATTGGAGAGAAAAAGAATGCCGCGTTCATCACCTTTTTATGGAAGGAAAAATCAAGTTTCCACTCGGCTTCCAGCTGGGGCTGAAGGTGACTGTGTGGATGGGGCTAAGGATGGAAGACAGGTGTATGGACAAAGAAGATTGAACAGTGTGATTGATGGTTAAGGAAGGGAGGCTGGGGAAAAAATTGAAGAAGTGGGCAGCAAAAGCACAAGTAGGAGTGATGGACATCTGTGCTACCCACTGCAGAGATGAGTGCAAAGACGGTTTCCGTGGACTCTTTCGTGAGCTTTTTGAAACCTGCGTGAGGAAGAGGAACAGAGTGGGGTGGAATTAGCAGCCATTTTGCATGGCTCCCTAACTGATGTTATCTTGAGTAGAGTCAATGGCAAACTCTCCCCCTACAAATAGTGGAGAAATATCAAGGAGGACATACTGCATTTTGCTAATGACTCTCAGTAAAGATGAGATGATTAGGGCCCTGGAGTTTAAACAAAGATGATTCGGAGACTGGAGGCTGAAACATGTGGAGAACGGTTGCAGGAACTGGATATGTCCAATCTTGAAGAGAAGGACCAGGGGAGACATAATAGCAGTCTTCCAATATTTGAAAGGCTGCCACAGAGAGGAGAAAGGGGGTCAAGCTATTTTCCAAAACACCCAAAGGCCAGACAAGGAATAATGAATAGAATAACAGAGTTGGAAGGGACCTTGGAGGTCTTCTAGTCCAACCCCCTGCCTAGGCAGGAAACCTACACCACTTCAGACACATGGTTATCCAATCTCTTCTTCAAAACTTTCAGTGTTGCAGCATTTACAACTTCTGGAGGCAAGTTGTTCCACTGATTAATAGTTCTAACTATCAGGAATTTTCTCCTTAGTTCTAGGTTGCTTCTTTCCTTGACTAGCTTCCATCCATCGCTTCTTGTCCTGCCCTCACGTACTTTGGAGAATAGCTTGACTCCCTCTTCTTTGGGGCAGCCCTTGAGATATTGGAAGACTGCTATCATGTCTCCCTAGTCCTTCTTTTCATTAAACTAGCCACGCCCTATTCCTGCAACCTTTCTTCATATGTTTTAGCCTCCAGTCCCCTAATCCTCTTTGTTGCTCTTCTCTGCACACTTTCTAGAGTCTCCACATCTTTTTTTACATCGTTGAGACTGAAACTGAATGCATGGATGGAAACCAATCAAGGAGAGATTCAACCTGGAAATTTTCTGACAGTGAGAACAATCAACCCATGGAACAGAAGTTGCCTTCAGAAGTTGTAAGAGCTTCATCCCTTGAAGCTTTCAAGAGGAGACTGTACTGCCATCTGTCAGAAATGGTGTAGGGTCTCCTGCTTGGACAGGGGTTGGACTAGATGACCTACAAGACCCCTTCCAACACTGTTAATCTGAATCTGAATTATGAAAAGAAGGACACGGGGTGAGATGATAGGAGTCTTCCAATATTTTAGGAAGCCACCACCAAGAAGAGGGAATCAACCTATTCTCCAAAGCACTTGAAGGCAGGACAAGAAGCAACGGGTGGAAGCTAACCAACGAGAGAAGCAACTTAGAACTGAGGAGAAATTTCCTGACAGTGAAAACAATGAACCAGTGGAACAACTGGCCTCCAGAAGTTGTGAATGCTCCAACACTGGAAGTTTTTAAGAAGATGTTGAATAATCATTTGTCTGAAGTGTTGTAGGGTTTCCTGCCTAAGCAGGGGGTTGGAGTAGAAGACCTCCAATCTTGCGATCCGGTTAAAAGAGTAGAAGCAAAACCTTGACAGAGTTCCAAGAAAAATGCCATTTCGGCTCAATTCTCATTACCCGTGGAAATACTTATTTCACGCAAGGAGCTATATTAAAAAAATATACTATCCCCCTTTGTTCATTTATAAGGTGTCCTTGGCTTTTAAAAATCCGTTGCATTCAATAACAATGCACATCCCGGGAGCTAATAGCTAGGATGGAACATGAGACAAAGGTGAAGGGAAACTGCGATTCCAGGGCCTTGAAGACTGATGGAGTTTGCTGCTATGCAATTAATCAGTAAAAGCAAAAGACAGAATATATTGGCTGGATTGTTTTGAATGAAAGGCAAACGGATTGCGCCATGGACTTCATCTCCATTTCAGAAGGTAGTTTCGTTCTCATTAACTCTTCCTACGGAGATAAAATCTTTGAAAAGGAAGGTAGAACGGAGAGTTCTCAAATGAAACCTTGTTTGGAAACTGCAGAAAGTCCGTTGGTGGGATTATTCAACGTATTTATTATTTTTCACCCAACGGAAAAAAAAACCCTGCTTTGGTAGACTTGACACGTCGTTCAAAAAAAGGTGCTTTTTGGGAAAAAAAAGCCACTGGACTTTGTTTCTCCTCGAAGGCATTTCGCTCCTCATCATCCAAGGAGCTTCTTCAGTTCTACGTCACTTTTTGGAAGAAGCTGACTTCAGAACTGAAGAAGCTTCTTGGGTGAGAAGAGAAACGTCTTCAAAGAGAAACAAAAGACACAGATCAACCTCCAAGCAGCCTCAACGACTCTCTAAAAGGATGCAAAGGACCAGCTGCCTGCAAGGAGTATAAATCTTTCCATTCCCCACCACCATCCAGTCAGAGCTGAAGAAGCTTCTTGGACGAGAAGCGAAACAGTCTTCAAGAAAACCGAGGAAGTCCAGTTGCCTCTTGAAAAAGCACCTTTGGGACAACCATGATCTGAATGGCTGAGAATCTCCATAGATACTTTACACATTGCTTCTTTCTTCAGTCTTCAGGAGAATTAGGCGTGTGTGCTTTTATTTTAATTTACAGTATTTGTTACTCCAGTTCATCCCAGTAACAAGAGTTAGACTTTTTGCCTGATCCACTTGGGTTCAGGCAGGGGTGGAATTCGCTTACCTTTGCTACTGGTTCACAAATGTGTGTGCGCACCTTTATCCAGGATGCACAAAATGGGACGTGATGACGTCCGGGTGGGTGAGTGGAGCCTCTCACCACCGGTGTTACCGGATCACATGATCCGGATAGAGCCAGCTGAATTTCACCAGTGGGTTCAGGTGAGAATAGGTATTAACAATTTGCAAAAAAATATCTTATCTTGCTCCTGATAAGTCACAGTGAGGCCTATGAGCCCTTTCTAGGAAGGAAGGAAGGAAGGAAGGAAGGAAGGAAGGGAGGGAGGGAGGGAGGGAGGGAGGGAGGATATAAGAAGGCGAGGAAGGGAAGGAGGGAGAGGGAAGTAGAAAGGAAGGAGATAGGAATGAGAGGAAGGAAGGAAGGAAGGAAGGAAGGAAGGAAGGAAGGAAGGAAATAGAAAGGGACGGAGGGAGGGAGGATATGAGAAGGAGAGGAAGGAAGGAAGGGAGAGAGAGGGAGAAAGGAAAGTGATGGGAATGAGAGGAGGTAAGGAAGGAAGGTGTAGAAAGTTAACACCTACCACTCTCCTTCAGGGCAAAGCCATTCAGCCCCAATAGGAAATTGCCCTTCATTGCATCACCCAGCAAGATTCAACCAAGCCCCCACCCCATGGGAGTTTGACAGCCAATAGGATACACTTTCTTGCACAGGAACAGGAAGCTCAAATGCAAGGCCCAAGAGAGGGCATAAATATATAGTATATATATCTCCTCCATGTGGTCAGCTACCCAGGACTTCAAACCCAAGTGGCCCTGTTCAACATTAAACCATCCTTCCAAGCAGTCGCCACATTTCCTGTGTCTTTCTTCCCACTTGGAATTGAACCCAGATGGACATTTCTTCCAACAAAGGACTCTAGATGTTTCCACAATTTTGCAGGCATCATAATCATGGGTGGGCTGCTGGGGGTTTGCAGGGGTTCAGGAGAACCTCTAGCTAAGATTCTGTGCAGTTTGGAGAACCCCAAATCCCACTCCTGGCTGGCCCTCCCCACCCCTCCCCTCCCCTCCCAGGACTTCCCACGCGGTCCATTTTGGATGCAGGTGAGTGCAGGGTGTGCACGGAGGGTTGGGGAGGATGAAAAATGGGCTTTCAGCCTCCAGAGGGCCTCCAGAGCCTGGGGAGGCCGTTTTTGCCCTCCCGGAGGCTCAAGAAAAGCCTCCGGAGCCCAGAGAGGGCAAAAACACCCCCTCACACACGGTGGTCCAGGAAGTCGACTAGGCCATGCCCACCATGGCCACGCCCACCCAGCAACTGTGCAGGGAACCCTTTGCTAAAATTTTTGAAGCCCACCCCAATCGTAATAGCATCAAAAGCTGATGGACCATTGATCAACCAAGTCTCTTTAAAACATCTCATACATGCGATGAATCTTTAGGAATTTCCCATGAATCTTTGCGGTACCCTCGCCTCAAGTTTCTTGATGCTTCTCGGCTTCTAATCTCTTTTCAAGATGCTGAACTCAACCAAAAGTTCAGATCATTACAGGGTCTTATCAGCATAATATTTTATTTTCTCCCTTTGCATAGCACACGGTGACCTGAAAAGCAATATCTCAGTGTACTTTATTCAAAAAAATTATGAGTCACAGTCCCCTTTTCCTCACCTTCTCTTTCTCTAAACACGCCAGCTGATTTTTTTTTTTTAAT
Source organism: Masticophis lateralis (assembly GCA_030761175.1). Taxonomy (NCBI): domain Eukaryota; kingdom Metazoa; phylum Chordata; class Lepidosauria; order Squamata; family Colubridae; genus Masticophis; species Masticophis lateralis. The sequence continues at coordinate 6,893,846 of JAUDYJ010000015.1, forward strand.
CGCAGGTTTTATCTTAATTGCACAATTTAAGAACACACACAGCCAAGAAAAAAAAATATATAAAGTCACGGGGGTTTTTGTGTTTGCTAATAATATCACGAAAAGAGAGAGTGTAAAAGCTTTTTGAAAGTGAAAAAAAAAACCCTATTTTTTTTATTCCAACTCATCCTATGAAAATTACAGGCCAGGATTTCATTTCTGTTGGTAACTTTAGGTTAGTTTATCCAACAATTTCTTTTATTGCTTTATTTTTTTCCTGTTAGAATGGTAAAGAAAAATGCATGTTTGATTCTGGGTTTCGAGTTTTAAGGTGCCCTGAGACTTTCTTTTTTGAGCTACTCCCTAAAAATATCTTGAATTGCCTTGCTGAGTGTTTTGGCTCATGGGAGGCATGTAAAGAAATGTATATATCATCTAGTAAAGTGGGAAAAAAAACTATTTTTGGATTTAATGTAATCCACCTCAACTGCTTTCCTTTTATATCCAGAGCTGGGAATTGTAGCCTGCAAATATATTGAAATGGAACAGAGTGGAGTGGAGTGGAGTGGAGTGGAGTGGAGTGGAGTGGAGTGGAACGGAACGGAACGGAACGGAACGGAACGGAACAGAATAGAATAGAATAGGAAGGGAATACAATAGAATGTAAAATTCAATATAAACCAGAATATAGAATAGAATAGAATAGAATAGAATAGAATAGAATAGAATAGAATAGAATAGAATAGAATAGAATAGAATAGAATAGATAATGTGGAGTGGAGTGGAGTGGAGTGGGGTGGAGTGGAGTGGAGTAGCCTCCAGTCCCCTCATCATATTGGTTGCTCTTCCTAGAGTCTCAATGTTTTTTTTTTATAGTGTGTGGTGACCAAAACTGGATGAAGTATTCTAGGTGTGGTCTTACTAAGGCTTTATCGAGTGGTGTTAGTACCTCCCTTGATCTTGATTGTGTCCCTCTGTTAATGCAAGTTAGGATTGCAACTCGTGCCCACCCTTCTGGATAGCTCGATAAGAGAAGATGACAATGGATCCAAAGTCCATAAAAAACTTTGCAATCATTTGTTGCAGATCGTTGGTCTGGGGAGGAAGGGGGCTTACCTGTAGAGGGAACGATTTTATGACAGATTTTTATAACTCCAGGCATTACGCCTGCCGTCTCTGGAGGGATGAAGTTCGGCCTCACCTCTAAGGTGGGCAGCAAAGCGTGCAAATGTGAGGATCACAACTTCCAGACACCTAGGAGGTGAAGCTTAATTGTTTGGGTTTCTATTGTTGGAACTTATCTCCCTGTGTCATATGGTTGAGAACTGGAGCCTTGCCTGCCAGGATGATAATGAATGAACAGCCCAGAGAGCTTATACCTTAGTTGTCTTCTTCAGTTCGGTTGAACAGACAGAAAGAGAGAGAGAGAAGTGAATAACACAGCCCGTCTTGGAAGAAGCGTGTGGATGGCAGGCATGTAGAAAACAAATCTAACCCAAGGCTTAACAGGCATGGAGCATTATAGAAGGAGAACATCCAAGAATGGTGTTTATGGACATGGTTGGCCCAAATGTGCTTTTTGAAGAGGCAATTGGACTTCCTTTTCTTTGAAGACGTTTTGCTTCTCATCTAAGAAGCTTCTTCAGTTCTGACGTAGCTAAATATCTATGGAGATTCTCAGTCATGCAGATCATGTTTGACCCAAAGGTGCTTTTTCAAGAGGCAACTGGACTTTCTGGAAAAGTAGAAAGTCCTGAAAAAGCACTTTTGGGACATCCAAGAATTTTTTTTTTTAAGTAGTATAGAGAGCAGGAACATGGATAACATTCTCCTTTTGAAGCAACATGGGTTGTGTACTTCACTGGCCTAACCTAAAGATACTTTTTCCTCTCTCTCTTTTTTTTTTTATTTTGGAAAAGTTTTTCAGTTTTATTTCTTATACACATAATATAAAATGTACATTTTCTTATACATAATTAATCCTACATATACATGTTTTCCTTAAAGGAAGCATTAAAATAAGGCATTTTAATTACATTCGGAGTTGCTCTTCTACCCTTTCCTCATTTTGCAACAACCCTTCTTCTTCTTCTCCTCTTTCCCTTCCCTCCCTCCTCTCCTCTCCTACTTTCTCTTCCCTCCTCTCCTACCTCAGCCTACTTCCCCTTCCTTTCTCCCACTCCTCTCTTCTTTTCCCCCTACTCACCTTCTCTCTTACCCTTCCTTCCTCTCCTTTTCCCTTTCTTCCGTTCCTCTCCCTCCCTCCCTCTCCTCTTCCTACCTTCTCTTCTTCTCTCCTTTCTATCTCCTTTGCTGTGGGATATTCTCCTTGTTTGGTATCCCAGCAACTCCTGTATTCTAATAGTATATACTTTCTTTCAATTTCTTTTCAGATTTATTCTATCTATCAAAGGTGCTTTTTCCAAAGGCAACTGGAGTTCCTTTGTTTTTCCATGAAGATGTTTCAGTTCTCATCCAAGAAGCTTCTTCGGTTCTTTGAGAAGGTTTCCATAAGATTTTCTTTATTAGGAGAAGTCTCTGCTAAATTGGATCATCATTGGCTGAGAGAGAAGGATGGGAGCATTACAGAAGGAGAACATTCAAGAATGGTGTCTATGGAGATTCTCCATCATCCAGGTCATGGTTGTCCCAAAGGTGTTTTTTCAAGAGGCAGCTGGACTTTCTGGAAAACCAGAAATCAGAAAGTCCAGCTTTCTGGTTTCTAATAGGCAACTGGATTTTCTTTCTTTTTCCGTGAAGACGTTTCGCTTCTCATCCAAGGAGCTTCTTCGGTTCTGTTGAGAAGGTTCCCATAAGGCTTTGTTGATTAGGAGAAGCTTCTGCTAGGTTTGATCATCATTGGTTTAGATGGGAGAGAGAGAGGAAGCTGAGAAATATGTAGACGAGAGGTTAATGAACCACTATGCTACCATATGCTTATTTTAATCTCTCTCTCGCTTTCTTTCTCTCTCTCTCTTTCTCTCTTTGTCTTTCTTTCGCACGCATGCCTTTGCTTATGGACCATATGAGCTCTTAAGAAATTAAATCTTTGCAAACTATGTTAATTTTTTTTTTTTAACTTTCCTGGCTCGTGGCTTATCAGAATCATTTAGATGTTCTTCTGTTATTGAAGTTATCAGATGGAAAGGAAGGTCAACCTGCTTTATAGAAGAGGGGGAGTGTCAACCTATTTTCCAACCCTCCCCCCCCCCAAAGACAAGGGTTTTCTCCTCCTTGGAGGCTTCTTAGAAAATAGACCATTCCTTCTGCAGTTTCAGAAATCTTGCTTGGCATTAATAGTGCTTTATATAGTCCTAGTAAGAAAACCACACCTGGAACACTGCAGCCAATTTTGGTCACCATGCTACAAAATAGATGTTGAGATTTTGACAAAAGATCAGAGAAGAGCAACTAAGAGGATCAAAGGCCCAGAGATTAAAACATAGAATAGAATAGAATAGAATAGAATAGAATAGAATAGAATAGAATAGAATAGAATAGAATAGAATAGAATAGAATAGAATAACAGAGTTGGAAGGGACCTTGGAGGTCTTCTAGTCCAACCCCCTGCTTAGGCAGAAACCCTACACCACTTCAGACAAATGGTTGTCCAACATCTTCTTAAAAACTTCCAGTGTTGGAGCATTCACAACTTCTGGAGGCAAGGAGTTCCACTGATTAATTGGTCTAACTATCGGGAAATTTCTCCTTAGTTCTAAATTGCTATGATGAACGGCTGCAGGATTTGGGTTTGGCTAGTCTGGAGAAAAGAAGAATTAGGGGTGACATGAGAGCAGTCTTCCAGTGTTTGAGGTGCTTCCACAAAGGAGAGGGGGTCAAATTATTCTCCAAAGCACCAGAGGGCAAGACAAGAAACAACGGATGGAAACTAATGAAGGACAAGAAGCAACCTAGAACTAAGGAGAAATTTCCCGACAGTGAGAACAATCAACCAACGGAACTGCCTGCCACCAGAAGTTGAGGGTGCTACAACACTGGAGGATATTTAAGAAGAAACAGGAGTTTGAAATAGTTTAGGATCTCCAGCTTGGGCAGAGGATTGGACTCAAAGACTTCTAAAGTCCCTTCCAACTCTGATAATCTATGTTCTATATAAAAGCAACTTCCGAGAGCAAATATATTTAGAAGCAAGAGTTTTAAAAAGGAGGAAGGTCTTTTTAAGGCAGTTCCCCCATGGAGGAAGGTGACCCAACGTTATCTTTTCCACCTTACATTAGAAGATATTTTAATTTTCCCCAGGCATTTTTATCCACCTGACTTTCAAGTTACTCTTACGAAGAAGTTATGTGCTTAAAATCCTGGATGGCAGGATTTTACCGCGGCTCGCTTCGTTTGTCATATATAGTCTGTTGTCTTGACGATGCTATGTTGATGAGGAGGGAGTTATTATTTTCTCTCAGAAGTGTATTTTAAATGATCCCTGGGAGAAATATTATGAAAGGCTAAATGCGGCTTATGTCCCAGTGCGAAGTTGTGACACTCGGTTGAACGGATGGTGGGTTCTTCATCCTTCGCCATCTTTCTTTCTTTTTTTTTTATTATTATTATTATTATTATTATTATTATTATTATTATTATTATTATTATTATTATTATTATTATTATTATTATATCCACCAGGAGGATTAAAACCCACCCACCACAATTGACTCTCCTTCCCCGTCTTCTGACATATCTTTCATTCCTTTCTTCCTTGGTTACACACCCCAATCTGTCTCTGAGTAAGGGTGTTTTATTATTATTATTTATTGGTTCGATTTATATGCCTCCCTTCTCCGGAGACTCAGGGCGGCTTACAATGCATTAAGCAATGGATTTTATCCATCTTTCTTGCCTGCCTTTGACATGTAGGTAGGCTGCAAATTTTCTACTGCTTTTTAAGCACAGCTCTGCCATTCAAGAAGCCGTTGACCTGTTAGGGAAAGTTATATAATCCTGTCATACTTCTAAGCAGCCCCAAATCAGGGCTCTGAGTTGCAAGCTTAATTTGCAAAACACCAGGTTGCATTGGTAGGGCAGATTTGAACAGTCTCTCTCTCTCTCTCTCTCTCTCTCTCTTTGTATGTGTTTGTCTGCGTGTGTTAACATGCCGTCCATTTGGGATGTAAAGTAGTAATTGGGGCAGAATTCTAAAAATACAATCCAATTCCTAGCTCTTTCAGATTTTGACCTTCAAACATGCTGTGCCCAGAAAATGAAATTCTGAAAGAAACAAAATGTCTTCACACACACACACAGAGAGAGAGAGAGAGAGAGAGAGAGAGAGAGACAGAGAGAGAGAGAGGGCATGGCTAGTCTAGCGAAGAGAAGGACCAGGGGAGACAGGATAGCAGAGTTCCAAAATTTGAAGGGCTGCCACAGAGAGGAGGAAGGGGGTCAAAATATTTTCCAAAGTACCTGAAGGACAGACAAGGAATAATGGATGGAAACGGATCAAGGAGAGATTCCGCTTAGAAATAAGGAGAATTTTTTTCTGACGGTGACAACAATCAACCCATGGAACAGAAGTTGCCTTCAGAAGTTGTGGGAGCTTCATCACTGGAAGCTTTCAAAAAGAGACTGGACTGCCATTTGTCAGAAATGGTGTAAGGTCTCCTGCTTGGGCGGGGGGTTGGACTTGATGACCTCCAAAGTCCCTTCCAACTCTGTTAATCTGTATACACACACACCAGTTTGCTATTTAGCTGTCTATCTCTATTTCTGATTTTTTTTTTCCCCTGGTGGTCCCAACTCAAGAGAGTATCTGGCTGTGTCGAAAAAGTTGGAAAGGAAAGCAACGGCAACTGGCTGATGCAAACTCTCTTAAAAAGTTTTCTTTTTTTTTTTGTTTGTTTTTTGTTCCAATTTAAAAATAATGTGCGAACTCTGCTTCCTTGGAACGAACAATTCAGAGTACAATTGTTATGCATATTTGAGTAAATGTTCCCACAAGTGGATGTGGAATATATTCAATTATCCCTTCCCATTGTTATGCTTACACTAACTACTGTACTGAACAACTGAATTTTTACCCATTTGGAGGGTTCCCACAATGCTGAATGATGAGCTGATCTGAATTTGCACCAGAGAAAGAGGATGAGAATGGGAAAAAGAGAGGAGGGAGGAAGGGAGGGAGGGAGGGAGGGAGATAGATAGATAGACAGACAGACAGACAGACAGACAGACAGACAGACAGATAGATAGATAGATGGTATTAAAGGGAAGGGAAGGAAGGAAAGAGATAGAAGGGGAAGGAAGGAAGGAAGGAAGGAAGGAAGGAAGGAAGGAAGGAAGGAAGGAAGGAAGGAAGGAAGGAAGGAAGGGATTCTCTCCATATGTACAGAAACATTATCGAGGTCAGCACTAAACAAAGTTTTTGAGAATGCAGCAATCCATCTACAGAAGATCCGATAAACTAGGTTACAAGAATATAGCTTATTTCACTGATGCTTCTCACTGATTTTAAATTAAAATAATCTACTCATTTTATGATGGTAATGCACTTGTCCTAATGAAACACTTTAAGCTTTTCTGGGTAGAGGCAGTCATTAAAACCACAGCGTAATTTTTAGAATGTTTTCAGGCAAATTGCATGTTCGGTGTTGAATACATCAATCAGGTTTCCCCCAAACCTCTGTTCTCCAGTTGTTTTCGGAACACAAATCCCATGTTTCATTGGACCACAAGGCCCATATCCCCATCCCCACGGTCCTGTCCCCAGTCCAGCTGGAGGCAATCCTTTTGAGAGCCTTTGTATGCTGCTTTGACTGAATAGAGGTGGCCTTTGTGTTTTCCTTCCTGCTGTAAAAATAGAAGACAATTTACGAGACTTGCTCTCTAAGAGTCTGCCGTATAAAAACCAGCTCAAGTAAAGCACAGATCTCCACATACAAATGCTCAAATGTTTTATGGTGTTTCTTTCAATGGAACCATGGGGCTTCGTCGTGTATCACTCGTATTTGAAACGAAGAGATTTAGAAGTCTAGAAGTTTGGGAAACTATCAAGAGATACTTGGCTCAAGTAATTCAAGTGAACCGGATGTACCCATTAACACTGGTTCACTGGATAGAACATAGAATAACAGAGTTGGAAGGGACCACGGAGGTCTTCTAGTCCAACCCCTTGCTCGAGCAGGAGACACTATACCATTTCCACTTATTACCACTTATGACTGCATGACTGTAACTTTGTTGCTTTTATCCTTATGATTTAGTATGATTTGATTGCTTAGTTGTACCCTATGACTGTCATTAAGTGTTGTAACTTATAATTCTTGATGAATGTATCTTGTCTTTTTATGTACACTGAGAGCATATGCACCAGAGAAAAATTCCTTGTGTGTCCAATCACACTAAAAGAATCCACCAATAAAGAATCCTATTCTATTCTATTCTATTCTATTCTATTCTATTCTATTCTATTCTATTCTATTCTATTCTATTCTATTCTATTCTATTCTACTCTACTCTACTCTACTCTACTCTACTCTACTCTACTCTACTCTACTCCACTTTACTCTTTCCCTTCCCTTCCCTTCCCTTCCCTTCTATTCTGACAAATGGCTATCTAGTCTCTTCTTCAAAACCTCCAGTGATGGAGCACCCACAACGTCTGAAGGCAAGCCATTCCACAGGTTGATTGTTCTCACTGTCAGGAAATTTCTCCTTAGTTCTAGGTTGCTTCTCTCCTTGGTTAGTTTCCATCCATTGGTTCTTGTCCTGCCCTCAGGTGCTTTGGAGAATAATTTGCCCCACCCCCTCATCTTTGTAGGAGCTCCTCAAATACTGGAACGTCGCTATCATGTCTCCCCTAGCCCTTCTTTTCATGAGATTACACATACCCCATTCTTGCAACCGTTCTTCATACATTTTAGCTTCCAGCCCCCTAATCATCTTTGTGGCTCTTCTCTTATTCGCCCCCTCCCACATGTTGGGGTAGACCAGGTGTCTCCATAGAAAAACACTTTAGATAGATAGATAGATAGATAGATAGATAGATAGATAGATAGATAGATAGAATAGTTAAGATAGTTAAGATAGTAAGATAGTAAGATAGTTAGTTAGTTAGTTAGTTAGTTAGATAGATAGATAGATAGATAGATAGATAGATAGATAGATAGATAGATAGATAGATAGATAGATTATTTATTACATGTATTTATATGCCGCCCTTCTCCCGAAGGACTCAGGGCGGTGAACACAAGTTAAGAAACATGTACAATAAAATCACACTTTAAATCAAATATCTAATTAATGATAAATAATAAACCCAGAATCAGAGTCAGCCTAGCTAAGATAGATAGATAGATAGATAGATAGATAGATAGATAGATAGATAGATAGATAGATATAGTTAAGATAGATAGATAGATAGATAGATAGATAGATAGATAGATAGATAGATAGATATTGTTTATTTATTGGTTCAATTTATATGCCACCCTTCTCTGGAGACTCAGGGCAGCTTACAATGCATTAAGCAATAGCCTTCATCCTTTTGTGTATACCTGCTTAGTAGGGCTTTCGGCCCCCTCTAAGCGGTGTTCTTTTTTATACAAGGTTATTGCCCCCACAATCCAGGTCCTCATTTTACCTACCTCAAAAGGATGGAAGGCTGAGTCAACCTTGAGCCTGGTGAGATTCGAACTTGCAGTAATTGCAGGCAGCTGGTGTCACTTAACACCACTTTAATCTGCTGTGCCACCAAGGCTCTTGTTAGATAGATAGATGATTGATAGATAGATAGATAGATAGATAGATAGATAGATAGATAGATAGATAGATAGATAGATAGATAGATAGATATAGTGGGCACACAAACTGGATGCAATATTCCAAGTTTGGCTATAATAAGGCTTTGTAAAGTGGTAGTAATACCTCCCGTGATCTTAATTCTATCCCTCTGTTAATGCAGCCTATGGTTGCATTGGCTTTTTCGGCTGCCCCCGCACACAGTTGGCTCACACTTTTAGATCTTTTGATGATGCTCCTGAACTTTGAACCAAAGGATTCTTCAGGTCTTCAGCCCAAGGAATGACAAAGGTCCAAACTCAGCCTGAGGTCATCCAGAGAGGGACGAGATGTGACTCCATCACACAATCTTATAGAAAATTATGTCTGTTCTAGAGAGGATGAGCCAATGAAGCCCATTAACAAACATTTACTGTAATGGCACTCTTCAGGAAAAAATAGAACTAAATGTTATTGACAGAATGAAGTGTCTCCCTCCATATCCAATACTGAGAATTAACTCTCTGCTTTCAGTGAATTTCAGTCAGCATGTAGTGGGGGATAGATTTTATATCTTGTTCATGAATGATTTTCCGAATTATATGCCATTTTCCCAACTGGTTCGGTTCTCCTCCCCTACCCCCACTTTGCAATAAACATGCAAAGACAGCTTCATTTGCTCCATTTAGGTAATTTTCTGTGCAAAGCAGAATCATTATTCTTTATTTTAGCAATGCTTTAAATATATGCATACACCAAGCATAACCACAGACAGACAGAATGGTGTACTATAATAGTATAATTGATTCAGAATGGGAAGCTATGATCTTAATGTAATCCTGGTCCTGTTTTTTTATTTAAATGTTTTATTTCTATACTGGATTTCTGACTTGATGGATTCTGAGATGAGTGGAATTAATGCACAAAATAGTAGCAAGGAAACGTTGCTATTGGCTTGCTACAATCTTATTGTAAAGGCAATATATTATTCCATCTTTGAATGACAATAAGAGCTGAGGTGGCGCAGTGGTTAGAGTGCAGTACTGCAGGCTATTTCTGCTGACTGCCAATTGCCAACAGCTGGGCAGTTGGAATCTCACCAGGCTCAAGTTTGACTCAGCCTTCCATCCTTCCAAGATCAGTAAAATGAGGACCGAGATTGTTGGGGGGCAAGAGGTTGACTCTGTAAACTGCTTAGAGAGGGTTGTAAAGCACTATGAAGCGGTATATAAGTCTAAGTGCTATTGATTCAAATAGTGATTTGTGATACTGTACTAAGTGAAGATGGCTTAGTGCCTGGAGGCTGTAAGGACTTGGATGGGGAGGAACCAGTTGCAACTCAATCCTAAATGAACAGAAGACACTTCTTGGATGAGAAGCGAAAGATCCTTGAAGAAAACAACCAAGAAAGTAGAATTGTCTTTTGGAAAAAGATAGATAGATAGATAGATAGATAGATAGATAGATAGATAGATAGATAGATAGATAAGCTAAATGGACAGATAGATAGATGATAGACAGACAGACAGACAGACAGACAGACAGACAGACAGACAAATTGATTGATTGATAGATGATGGATGAATAGAGATAGATAGATAGATAGATAGATAGATAGATAGATAGATAATAGATAGATAGATAGATAGATAGATAGATAGATAGATAGATTGATAAGCTAAATGGACAGATAGATAGATGATAGACAGACAGACAGATAGACAAATTGATTGATAGATGATGGATGAATAGAGATAGATAGATATAGATAGATAGATAGATAGATAGATAGATAGATAGATAGATAGACAGACAGATAGATAGATAGATAGATTGATAGATAGAGGATTGATAGATAGATAATAGATAGATAGATTAGATAGGTAGGTACATAGATAGAGAGAGAGAGAGAGAGAGAGAGAGAGAGAGAGAGAGAGAGAGAGAGATGGACAGATAGATAGATGATAGACAGAGACAGACAGATGATAGATATAGATGATAGATATAGATAGATAGATAGATAGATAGATAGATAGATAGATAGATAGATAGATAGATAATAGACAGATAGAGACAGATAGAAAATTGATAGAGATGACAGACCGACAGACAGATAGATAGATATAGAGGGATAGATCAATAGATCAATCATCTACAGCTGTTTAAAGCCTTGCTCTGTTTATTTTTGCTCTGCCTGTCTTCTTGTAGTCTTAATGTTTGGAAGGGTTAAGCTTGTCAACGTGTGCATTCTTTTTTAAAAAAATATTTAAAACACATTCATACCCGTGCAACATTTCCACTTCAAACCAGCTCTTCCCAGAAGTTAATTGGCCAGTTTGAAAAAAAAATGTCTGAGTTTTTAGCATAATCTCCCTTAAGATCTGGGAATGACGTTCCTATTAGTTCTCTTCAACTGTGCATTTCATTAGTGACTCATACTAAGCCTGTAATTCTGCAGCGAAGTCTTTTTTCAGCAGGCTTGGATAGTACAAACTCTTCATTCATACCAGACTTTGTACCAAAATGACGCCGATTCAGACAGGGTCTCTTGGCTAGAGCCATTAGATTGGGGCTGCAAAAATCCTTACTACAATATATCAGTTGCCAGGGTTCCAACCAATGCCCTAATTAAATCATGAGCCTCGAGCCAAGCTTCAAAAGAAATCCAGTTATTTATTAGGAGCTTCATGTCGGCACGTTCCAAGAGGAAGCCAACTCTGACCCCACTTAATTTACGTCCCAGCTCTGTCCCTGTTTCCCCCTCTCCCAACCAAGGTGTGTCATCAGTCTCATTCCCCAATGAAGCAATTTTGCGGGTTGTTGTAGAAGTCCCTCCCTCCGGTCATTGTAGGTCTCCATGGAGATGGCCTTGACAGAGAGATGGCTGGAATGTGCTTATGTTTTGACTGAAGTGCAATTCCTTCACTGCAGCTGCAAGGCTTGGTTCCCCTATGGCAACTCATGAGCAGGTCAGGAATGCTTCAAGAATTGCCATTGGTTGCCATCTGGAATTCTGGTGGCCCTAATTTAGTTCCTCCTCCTAATATGATACAAACCCTGAAGAATTCTTCTTAGGTTCTAAGAAGGTTGAAGAGAAGTTTAGAAATAACACCGAGAACAGTTCGGCTGCTCAGAAGGATGCTATTCTCTTGTGGGTTGAACCTGGGATTCTGTCAAAAAGTAGGAACTCCATCACATGTCATTTCCTGCCAGGCGGCTGAATAAATTCCGTGAATCCAACCTGCTTGGTTAGTTTAGGATTCTAGGTAATATGCCAACCCACAATATGTTAATGCAAACACCTGGATAAGTTCACGGTAAGGATGAATCCCATCTGTTCATCAACCTTTGGTTTATTGCTGTTTTCAACCAGGGAGTCCATCATTAATTTGGACTTTGCTAAATTTGACCAGCATGCAAATTTTAAAATAGAATGGAATGGAATGGAATGGTTTGCCTGCAATCCTGCATTCTAACCACTGTGCCACAACAGCTCAGAATAGGGTAGGGTAGGGTAGGGTAGGGTAGGGTAGGGTAGGGTAGGGTAGAGTAGAGTAGAGTAGAGTAGAGTAGAGTAGAGTAGAGTAGAGTAGAGTAGAGTAGAGTAGAGCAGAGCAGAGTAAAGTATGGAATGGAATGGAATGGAATGGAATGGAATGGAATGGAATGGAATGGAATGGTATAGAGTAGAGTAGAGTAGAGTAGAGTAGAGTAGAGTAGAGTAGAGTAGAGTAGAGTAGAGTAGAGTAGAGTAGAGTAGAGTACTCTTTATTTTGCCCACTATCTCCTCCTGATCCAAAATATTCAGCCTATGTCTCGCTAGCCTCCAACTCTCTTTAAATATTTCATCTCCCGGCCTCCGCAGTAGATTATTTTCCGCCTCTTCTAATTTCTTAGTGAGGGCCTCTCTCTCCTTTCTTTTTTCCTTGTTCTTATACGCCATATAAGAAATAGTCACCCCTCTCACATATGCTTTCATAGTGTCCCACACTATTTCTCTAGCTGTTCCTTTATTTCCATTTTCAGCAAAAAAATGCTTAATTTCTTCATTTAATTTAATTACAAACTCTTTTTCATTCAATACAGATGTGTTTAATCTCCACCTCTTTTGTGTTCTCTGTCTCGCTTGAAACCAATTTATTTCCAGAAACCTATGATCTGACCATGAACTGGTATTTATTTCAACCTTCTGTATTTGCAAGCCTAGTTTCCTGGTAACCCAAACCATATCAATTCTGGACCACGAGTTATGAGGCGGTGAATAAAAGGTGTATTGACTATCTAATGGGTGGAGCGTTCGCCATATATCTATTAAGTTTAATTCGTCTACCAAATCAAAAAAGCTCTTTCTATTTTGTTTTATTTTTAAAAATCAATAAAGTATATTTAAAAAAAAAGAGTAGAGTAGAGTAGAGTAGAATAGGGAAGGGACCTTGGAGGTCTTCTAGTCCAACCCTTGATCAAGCAGGAGACCCTATAACATTACAGATAGGTGGATGCCCAGTCTCTTCTTAAAAACCTCCAGTGACTTCCAGTGTCAAGCTGTTCCACTGGTTAATTGTCCTCGCTGTTAGGAAGTTGCTCCTTAATTCCAGCTTGCTTCTCTCCTTAAGTAGTTTCCATCTGTTGTTTCTTGTCCTGCCCTCTGGTGCTTTGGGGAATAATTTGACCCCCTACTCTTTGTGGCGGCCCCTCAAATACTGGAATACTGCTATCATGTCCCCTCCTAGTCCTTATTTTCTCTAGACTAACCAAACCCAAATCCTGCAGCCGTTCATCATATATTTTAGTCTCCGGGCCTTTGATCCTCTTAGTTGCTCTTCTCTGATCTTTTTCCAAAATCTCAACATCTATTTTGTAGCGCGGTGACCAAAATTGGTTGCAGTATTCCAGCTGTGGCCTTCTTACTAGGGCTTTATAAAGCAGTACTAATGCCAAGCAATATTTCTAAACTGCAGGAGGAATGGTTGAATACGCCAAACAAAATATCAATAACTCCGTATTTGATCCCCTTCCCCCAACTTCCTTGGCTTGGAACGAAAAGAGCAGCAGAGTAGATTCTTGCTGGTCGAACATCTTCAAAGTCTAAAGATTCTATACTTTGATGTTATATATGTTGACGGCAGCAAGAATACTTTATGCACAAAAATGGAAGGACCGATCGATCCCGACAACAGACAAACGGCTGCAAAAGTTGATGGAATTAGCAGAGATGGTGAATTGATTGCTTTGATATAAGAAAACAACAACAACAGAAGTACTTTTATTTCTACTTGGAAACCGTTTCTGGTCTTTGTGCTTAAGGTAAGGTGGTAAAAAAATGAAGCTTTGATTTTGGATTTTACCAATTAAAATAGAACAACAGAGTTGGAAGGGACCTTGGAGGTCTTCTAGTCCAACCCCTGCTTAGGCAGGAAACCCTACACCACTTCAGACAAATGGTTATCCAACCTCTTCTTAAAAACTTCCAGTGTTGGAGCATTCACAACTTCTGGAGGCAAATTGTTCCACTGATTCATTGTTCTAACTGTCAGAAAATTTCTCCTTAGTTCTAGGTTGCTTCTCTTCTTGATTAGTTTCCACCCATGGCTTCTTGTCCTGCCCTCAAGTGCTTTGGAGAATAGCTTGACTCCCTCTTCTTTGTGGTAGCCCCTGAGATATCTAAACACTGCTATCCTGTCTCCCCTAGTCCTTCTTTTCATTAAAGTAGACATACCCAGTTCCTGCAACTGTTCTTCCTATGTTTTAGTCTCCAGTCCCCTAATCCTCTTTGTTGCTCTTCTCTGCACTCTTTCTACAGTCTCCACATCTTTTTTACATCCTGGTGACCAAAACTGGATGCAGTATTCCATGTATGGCCTTATTACCAAGGCCTTATAAAGTGGTATTAACACTTCACATGATCTGGATAGGTTTCTCGTTATAGAAATGGCTAATTTATACTACGACGTAAAAATAAAAGTAAAAAGTTGCAGTTTGATGTTACTACCTTGTTCCAGTGGTGAAATCTTAATTTTTTTTTACTACCGATTCTGTGGCCGTGGCTTGGTGGGCACGGTGTGGCTTGGTGGGCGTGGCAGGAGAAGGATACTGCAAAATCTCCATTCCCACCCCACTCTGGGGCCAGCCAGAGGTGGCATTTGCTGGTTCTCCGAATTATTCAAAATTTCCACTACCGGTTCTCCAGAACCTGTCAGAACCCTGCCTTGTTCCAAAGGGAGTCAGAAGTTGTTTTTCCCTTCTTTTCCCTATTCCCGATCCTTCCTATTATTTGCTTTCGTGTTTTTGAATTTTATATGATCAACTAATAAAAAGGACAACCGGAAAAAAAGCCTAAAGATCTAAAGGTACTGGAAAAAGAATCGTCCAGCAATGGTGGTTTCATGAGGAGATCAAATCCATATTTTAACCTTCGGGGAAATCACGCCAAACATTTTTACAAGGTTTAAAGGATAAATTGCACTTTTAAAAGAACATGCGTACCTCTGTGTTTCTGTAGGTTTTTAAAATTTCATTTTCTAACCATGCCTCCCTTCCTACGTGCTCTTTAGATGTGCTACTCATACCGTTCCTTTGGGTTCCTTGCCTTCCTTATGGGCCCTTCTGCAAAGCAAACTTCAGAACTGAGTTTTCAAAACTATTTTTTTTCTAAAAAAAAATAGCTGTGCGATTACCGCAGGCAGCAACAATACTATGAATTTTTGTGCACGGAGTCAAATCCATAGCCCGCATCAATGGGCCTGTTGTGATTTTCTTCAACGGTATGAATTAAGTCTTCTACAATGTTGTTATAGAATTCTATATTCTCCAGTAACATTGTATTGCTAATTAGGGCTTACAAAACCTTTGCCAGACCAATTCTCGAATACAGCTCGTCTGCCTGGAATCCACACTGTTTATCGGACATCAATACGATTGAGCGGGTCCAGAGGTATTTCACGAGAAGAGTCCTTCACTCCTCTGCTCACAACAGAATCCCTTATGCCACCAGACTTGAAATTCTGAGCTTGGACAATCCAGGACTGTGCCGCCTGCGGTCTGATCTAAGCAAGGTACCCAAAATTATCTGCTACAACGTCTTACCTCTCAACGACTTCTTCAGCTTCAACGTCAATAATACACGGGCAAACAATCGGTACAAACTCAAGGTAAACTGCTCCAAACTTGATTGCAGAAAATACGACTTCAGCAACAGAGTGGTCAACGCCTGGAATCCACTACCTGAGTCCGTCGTTACATCCTCTAACCTTCACAGCTTCAAACTCAAACTGTCTACCGTGGATCCAGGGATGAAATCCAGCAGGTTCTGGAGAATCAGTAGCAGAAATTTTAAGTAGTTCAGAGAACCGACAAATACCACCTCTGGCTGGCCCCAGAGTGGGGTGGGAATGAAGATTTTGCAGTATCCTTCCCCTGGAGTGGGGTGGGAATGGAGATTTTGCAATATCCTTTCCCTGCCATGCCTACCAAGCCATGCCCACAGAACCGGTGGTTCCTAAGAGGCCCGTAAAGGGGGCGTGCATAAGCGCACCAGCGTGCCTACCATACCTATCCTACTGTCCCGATTTTTGTTGTATTCATTTCTTTCGCTCATATCCAGGTTTATATTTATATCTGCTATCTTGTACATGTTTGACAAACGTAATACAAATACAATAGATGCTTAAACTGGTCCACGGTTTCCTTAAACCATTTCTTGTAGGCATCAGAGGTGGCTTCAGGCTGGGCAGAAATGGGGGACGAGAAGAATTTCAGAAGCTATCCTTGTGGCAGAGTTGAGCAACTTGTCACCCTAGGAAACTTTTAATGAGCCCTCCGGAAATCCAAGATTGGGGGGGTGGGTGTAGAGAGAGATTCCGTATTTAATTGCCTTTTGCGGAACTCAGATTTCCTCCTGACACATGGGCCCATCTGATTTTCCAACTGTCTCAGCCCCCACAACTTATCTGATGTCAGAAGTGTACATAGGAGATTTTTCATGTGTGTTTTATAAGCAGCTTAATGTACACTTCCCTACATAATAATGCAGTTATCTCGCAGTAAAAAAAAAAAAACCCTGAGTGTTAAGACAAATTTATTCTGTAGTGACAGATTTAGGTCAGGCTCCCAAATAGGAATAGGCAGATTGATGGGCCCAGCAGAAAATGAAAGAGAGAGGGAGGGGGAGAGAGAGAGAGGGAGGGAGAGAGAGAGAGAGAGAGAGAGAGAGAGAGAGATGGAGAGGGAGGGAGAGAGAGAGAGAGAGAGACGGAGAGGGAGGGAGGGAGGGAGGGAGGGAGAGAGAGAGAGAGAGAGAGAGAGAGAGAGAGAGAGAGAGAGAGAGAGAGAGAGAGAGAGAGAGAGAGATGGACTTCTCATGAAAGTAGCAATTGTACAGCCGATCAGATCGGATCATAGACTTTCAGCGTACCTGGCACCTCAACAAATCTTGTACTTCCCCCAAGAGCCAGTCTGATATAGTGTTTTAAAAGGTATCGAGCTAGGAACTGGAAAGCCAGTCACACTCTCTCAGCCCTAGGAAGGAGGCAATGGAAAACCACTTTTCAAATGTTGGATTCCTTGCTGATCTCTGAGCTTTGTGGTTTTCTTGCAGATGTTTCCTTACTCTTCGTTTCATTTCAACCCTGAGCTACAAATATTGTCCTTCGTTGATATTCATCTCATGTTAGCAGTGATGATGTTCCCTGTTGGGTCATGAAACATCGGCAAGAAAACAACCAAGTTCAGTGAGCACTAAGGACCCTACAGTCCTCCTCCTCCTCCTCCTCCTCCTCCTCCTCCTCCTCCTCCTCCTCCTCCTCCTCCTCCTCCTCCTTCTCCTCCTCCTCCTCCTCCTCCTCCTCCTCCTCTACTCCATACAACCCACTCTCTTCTTTAACACTGATGATGTTTCTTGTTGGGTCATGAAGCCTCCGCAAGAAAACAACTAAGTTCAACAAGCTCCAAGGACCCTACAGTTCTCCTCCTCCTCCTCCTCCTCCTCTCCACACAACCCACTCTCTTTTCTAGCACTGATGATGTTACCTTATTAGGTCATGAAGCCTCTGCAAAAAACCAACCAAGCTCAATGAGCACTAAGTTCAACCCTGATCTACACATATCCTCTTCTGTTGGTACCACTTCTGAAATCTTGCCAAGAAAACTGCAGGGAGGTTTTCCAGGCCATCTCCAGGAGTCAACATCGACATATAGCACACACCCTATAATTTTCCCCCAAAATGTTTTTTTTCTTTTAAGGGTGGCAAGCTATTTTAGGTAGAACTAGGGGAGGTTGACTCAAGAAAGTAGCAAACATCTCTACACACTTGGAATCCTGCATCCAGTTTTGGTCACCACGATGTAAAAAAGACGTGGAGACTCTAGAAAGAGTGCAGAGAAGAGCAACAAAGAGGATTAGGGGACTGGAGGCTAAAACATATGAAGAACGGTTGCAGGGACTGGGTATGTCTAGTTTAATGAAAAGAAGGACTAGGGGAGACATGATAGCAGTCTTCCAATATCTCAGGGGCTGCCCCAAAGAAGAGGGAGTCAAGCTATTCTCCAAAGCCACCTGAAGGCAGGACAAGGAGCAATGGGTGGAAACTCATCAAGGAGAGAAGCAACTTAGAACTAAGGAGAAATTTCCTGACAGTTATAACAATTAATCGGTGGAACAACTTGCCTCCAGAAGTTGTGAATGCTCCAACACTGGAAGTTTTAAAGAAGATGTTGGATAACCATTTGTCTGAAGTGGTGTAGGGTTTTCTGCCTAAGCAGGGAGTTGGACTAGAATTGTATTCTATTCTATTCTATTCTATTCTATTCTATTCTATTCTATTCTATTCTATTCTATTCTATTCTATTCTATTCTATTCTACTCTACTCTACTCTACTCTACTCTACTCTACTCTACTCTACTCTACTCTACTCTACTCTACTCTGTCTCCGGTGCATATTCTACTAGCTTTTGTGTCTTTGCATCACCGACTAGAAGTGCCTATAGACAGCTCTTGGAGATGGTTGTCCCCTTAAAACAAAGGTAGTCTTTAGAAGTAAAGCTGGGACGTCAAGAATTGTGAAAGGCGTACAGCTGTCACTAGGCTGGGTCGGGATTCATTGGCTGCTCCTTCCTCATCTACATGAACGTGAAGAAACAGGGCCTCCTGGACCCAGAATATAGAGAAAAGCATCACAGGCAGTGTGAGCAACTTACCTTGTACATGTGTTGGAAAGCAGATATGCATAGAGAACAATTCTTCCCATCATCATCAATCATCTTTGCTCTGTTTTCTTGGAACTAGGAGATGTGATTCACTTGTTATGGTTTGTTGACATGAACAAGCTGACAGATGGACAAGCTGCCCATCTAGTTGAGACCTTGTGAAAATCTTGGATACGCAGGACCCATTCGCCTACTGACAGACTACCATGGAATATTTAGCTAGCATCTTTTATGATTTCCAAGGCATTTTTTCCCCCACCCATCATTAAATGTCTAATTTCCGTCTACAGGATTTTTAACCTGGATCCATTTTGGTGATCTGGGTGGATTTCTACACCAAAAGAAAGAAAGAGAGCCGCCGCTAACTCACAGCTTGCTCCAGGAGTTTGATTCCAAGCGGCTCAAGGTTGACTCAGCCTTCTGTCCTTCCGAGGTGGGTAAAATGAAGGACCCAGATTGTTGGGGGCAAGAGGCTGACTCTACAAATTTAGAGGGGGCTGTAAAACACTGTGAAGCGGTATATAAATCAAAGTGCTATTGCTATCTATCTATTTCTATGTCTGTCTATCATCTATCTATCCTATCTCTATCTCTAACCCTATCTCTAAGAGCCATGATGGCACAATGATTAAAATGCCATATTGCAGGCTAACTCTGCCCATTGCCATCAGTTCGATCCTGACCAATTCAAGGTTAACTCAACCTTTCATCCTTCCGAGGTGGATAAAACGAGGACTCAGATTGTTGAGGCGAATAAGCTGACTCTGTAAATTTAGAGGGGGCTGCTGTAAAGCACTGTGAAGCGGTACATAAGTCAAAGTGTTATTGTTATTGCTGTCTTGTCTTCTTCAGCAGCCTTCAACCAGTGTGAACGCTGCTGTTCTTCTCAGCAAAATAAGAAGAAGAAACTGAGGAGAAAGGACCACAATTACTACAGTCCCCAACTCCCCTCTATAGAATCCAAGGCCCTTCCCAAGGATTTAATGTAAGAGCTAATTAAAGAGCTCCTCTCATTTCCATGGTAACCTCAGGCATCACTCTCAGTCCTTCTCTGAGTGGGCATTCAACATCCTTAGCTGCTTTAACATCAACATACTAATAAGATGCAAGGCACTTGCTCGTGCACATAACCAGCTAGACAGTAATTGAATGAGAGAGAGGGGGGAAGAGGGGTAGAGAATGAATTCATCCCAATGTGGTATGGTGCTTAAAGATGGTGAGATAAGAGATGAAAGAAAAAGGTTCTAGGTCTCCCTTAACCATGGAAGTAGCTGGATGACTTCAGCTGGTCATCCTCACTCTGTCTGAGCCCTGGGAACTTAAAAAAAAAAACAACAACCCATAAATCAACCAACGTACACTGGACCATGATGGAGTTTATGGTCCATAATCTTCAACCAAGGTGTCATCCTGCAGCGGATTGATTTAGGTTGATAAGTAGGTAGTTGATAGATGGATGGATGATGGACTCAAGACAGAATGGGACCAAGGGGGTTCTTGATGCTCTCTAAGCTTGCTTATTTTCCTGTAGACATTTCATTATCCAAACTAGTAACATTATCAGTGCTAGTAGGGAATGGGGCTTGCTCTCAATTTATATTCTAGTGCTGTGATGGCGAACCTAAGGCATGCCCATATCAGTGGGCACATGAGCTCAGTTCTGGTGTGCATGTGTGTGCTGGCCAGCTGATTTTTGGATCCTCTGGGCTCACCAGAATTAGGGAAACAAGCTGTTTCTGGCATCCAGAGGGCCTCTGGGGGAGGGAGGCCATTTTCGCCCTCCCCAGACTCCTAGAGAGGCTCTGGAGGCTGGGGACAGCAAAAAACGGGCCTTCTGGTTTGTCAGAGCGGCAATCAGCCCCGTTACCTTGCGTGGGGTAATTGCCCTCATTTTGAGTTGGATCGTGGCTTTTATCCTGTTGCATACTTTGATCAATAAGACCGAAGAAACATCTAATTAAACTCATATTTATTGTAAGAAAATAAAAACATCTCACTATCTAAAACAGATTACATGTTGGCAAAAAATCTCCAGCCTGACCTTAGCTGGCTGGAGAACAAAAGAAAGTTTCTAGAAGAAGTACAAAAGAATGCAATGACATGCGTAGTAGGTGCTGTAGGTGCTGATAAGGAGTATGACTACGGTCAGTCTGATAGTCCAGAAATATTAGCTCTGCTGGTAAATATAAAAACGCAGTGACATGGTCCTACCGAAAGTTGGCAAATGCGCCATTTCTGGCTTCCTGAGGACTTCTAGAGGGGGTGGGGAAGGCCATTTTTGCCCTCCCCAGGCTCCTAGAAAGGCTCTGACGCCAGGTGAGAGAGAAAAATGGTCCTACTGGGCCATGGCGTGCCACGAGCTGGGGGAGCAGGGGGGTTGTGCACATGTGTGGGGGTGGGGCACGTAGAATTATGGGTATGGACGTGCCCCTGCGCAACCCCCGCCCTCTTGGCACACAATGGCAAAAAGGTTAGCCATCACTCTTCTAGTGGCTTGCCCTGTCAGTGATGGTGGGGGTAGTCTTAGAGTTTCTTTGGTTGGGCTGTTTGCTATTGGCTTCTTTGGGGTGTTGTTTACTTAATTCTTGGTCTGAAGTTAATTTTGGAGTTAGTCTATGCTGATCTGGATGCTGTTTGCTGATGGAGAGGTGCTGGAGTCTTTTTTCTTCTCTTTTGGGCTGGCTGATAGTCATGTTTGCATAGACTGTAGATGTTGTTAATGTCTATGTGTCTATCGATGGCCAATTTGTCCGAATGCCAGGCTTCTAGAAATTCCCTGGTGTTTTTTTTCCAACTTGTCTTGGTCTAGAAAAGACCAAGAAAACAAGCAAGCTCAGAGAGCACTCAAAGACCCCTCTGAGCTGCAAATATCCCTTTTTATCTAGAATGGAACAAAACTACATACCACATTTTTCGGAGTATAAGACGCACCTTAGTTTTTGGGGAGGAAAATAAGAAAAAAGCTGATTAGCGGGTGGATTGGCCTCCCAGAATACCCCAAATCAGCTGTTCCCAGAGGTGAATTTTAGCAATAGGTTCCTTGGTTGTGAGCTCTGTGCCTTGCTTTTTTTTTTGCTTTTTTTTCTGCCTCTGAAACTTCTGAAACTCCGTTTCAAAAAAAACTTTTTTTCCTGCCTCTGAAAGCCTCCGAAACAGAGCTTTAGAAAAAAAGCCTCTGAGGTTGTGTTTGGGGGCTTTTTTTCTGAGGCTCTGTTTGGAGGCTTTTTTCTGAAATTCTGTTTGGGGGCTTTTTTTCTGAAGCTTTATTTCTGATGCTTTTTTCAGCCTCTGAAACCTCCATTTGAGAAGCTGGGTGGGGCTACATTTGGAGTATAAAACACACCCAGATTTTCACCCTCTTTTTTTGGGGAAAAGGCACATCTTATACTCCAAAAAATATGGTATGTTGTAAGAGATCTAATTTATGTTGCTTGCAGGGACATCATTCTCAGTGAATAAAAATAGACCCATGTAACTCATGAACATTTATGGGAAGAATCACACTATGACATCTTCATGATGACCTCCCATGCATGCCACCATTTATGATATCACAGGAGACAGGAGTTCTGGTGATGGATAGAAGTCAGTCAGAGCTGAAGAAGTTTCTTGGATGAGGAGCAAAACATCTTCAAAGAAAGTCCAGTTGCCTCTTGAAAAAGCATCTTTGGAACAACCATGACCTGGATGATTGAGAATCTCCATAGACATTCGGTCCCAAAAGTGCTTTTTCAAGAGGCAACGGAACTTCATTTTTTGTTGAAGATGTTTCGCTTCTCATCCAAGAAGCTTCTTCAGTTCTGGTGCTGGATGGAAATCAGTCAGAACTGAAGAAGCTTCTTGGATGAGAAGCAAAACGTCTTCAAGGAAAAACCAGAAAGTCCAGTTGCCTCTTGAAAAAGCATCATTGGGACAACCATGACATGGATGACTGAGAATCTCCGTAGATATTTTAATATCATGTTTGATTATGGACATCACTAATGCTGTTTTAACTGTATGTTGGTCATCTATGGATCCTTAGCCTGTGAATGAGTTTCCCTTCTATCCATATTTATAATCCTATCACGGAGGTAAAAAAATATAGAACCTCCATTGTTTCAAGTGATTGGAAAATAATCATAGGAATTTGATTGAACTCGGATTATACCCCAAACTAGAGACAAGTTTTTTTAAAAAAAAAACAAAAACACGAGAACTAATACAAATACAAGAGCCTTGGTGGCGCAGCAGATTAAAGTGGTGTTAAGGGACACCAGCTGCCTGCAATTACTGCAAGTTCGAATCTCCCCAGGCTCAAGGTTGACTCAGCCTTCCATCCTTTCTAAGGTAGGTAAAATGAGGACCCGGATTGTGGGAGCAATAAGCTGACTTTGTATATAATAGAACACCGCTTAGGGTGGGGGGCCAAAAGCCCTACTAAGGAGGTCTATACAAAAGTATGAAGGCTATTGCTTAATGCATTGTAAGCCGCCCTGAGTCTCCGGAGAAGGGCGGCATATAAATTAATTTTTTTTAAAAAAATGCACAATTTGTATCCAGTATTTCAGGGGCTGCCAGAAAGAAGAGGAGAGGTCAACCTATTTCCCAAAGCACCAGAATGCAAGACAAGAAGCAACAGATGGAAACTAATCAAGGAAAGAAGCAATCTGGAATTGAGGAGAAACTTCCTAACCATGAGAACAATTAACCAGTAGAACGGCTTGCCAGTTGTGGGTGATCCAACAGTGGAGGTTTTCAAGAAGAGACTGGATAGCCACTTGTCTGAAATGGCATACAGTTTCCTGCTTGAGCATAAAGCTAAAGCCTCCAATTTTCTTCCTTTTTTAAAACAGATTACGGCCCGGTCTGGCAACCTAATCACAATTTGCCTCCTGTTCTGACCTAGGCTTATCCAGCAGCACAAAGCCGAGTCCTCATCCCGATAAACCCCTTTTATTTAATTTACGGTGAATTCTTCTCCAGCAGAGTCTTTCCTCTCCCACAGTCTTTCAAGATCGTTCACAATTACCGACCTTTATCAGGCTTGGAGAGTGGCCAGGCTGATACCTTTCAGACACCAAGAATGCAGGAAATGAACTAATTGACTCCTGCAAACTCCCCTCCCCTTTCGCTCCTCTTTTATTCCCTCTGGAAGGGGCTATTCATCGTTCACTGTGTGGCCTTACTCCCTAGTCGACCCTTGTTCTTTTGCTTTTCCCTTCGTCTGGCAACTCTGCACATGCCCACACTGGGAACAGGCTCCAGCTGTTCTTCTGCCCCACTGATGTCAGACTCCAAAGGCAGCTGATAACTGGCATACGGCCCTGGCGTCCTCTCTGCCTCCGATGCAGAGCTCTCATCAGAGCCTTCCCCAGACTCCAGGCCTGGTCCATATTCCTCCCCAACCTCCTGTCTGAATCTGGTGCCAAATCAGCTGGCCACTGGCGGGCCACAACACCTCTTTAATCTCAGGATGGAAGGCAAAAAAAAAAGACCAGTTTATCTCAGGATGGCAAGACAAAATGATTCAGAATAAAACTGCTCTCACACTTCACAAAAGAAATATGTTTTATCTTTGGCCATTCACCCCCAACTGGGAGAAATGGCAATTCTTTGTACATGTACACAGAATTTTTGTCTCTTCCACACTCTTACCGTCTTCTATTTGGCACCTGCATAGCTGAAATCTTTACAGTTACATACAAGAGATCTCCAAAGACCATCTGTCCCCCACCCATCTCTGCCACTTCAAAATCCGACGGAGCAACAATCTTGCGGAAACTGACATCCTGCACTTCCTTTTGTGTGTTGTGTGATTAGAGGAGGCAACAAAACCCGCTCGTCTCATTTACACAGCCACCCAATCCAATCGTAATTTCATTTCCTGGTGAATAAGGACCTCCAATTCTCTTCCCTCCCACTCTTTCATTTATTAATTACATTTTACATTATTTTTCTCCTCCGTATTTTTGC
The DNA here is from genome assembly GCA_030761175.1 of Masticophis lateralis. Lineage (NCBI taxonomy): Eukaryota > Metazoa > Chordata > Lepidosauria > Squamata > Colubridae > Masticophis > Masticophis lateralis. The sequence goes on from JAUDYJ010000015.1 coordinate 6,918,711, forward strand.
TTAAAACTTTTTTTCCTTTTTTTTTTGTTTTTAAACGTCGGTGGATTTCCTTTCTTCGTTTTTGTTTTGTTTTGAGTGTGTCTGTTTACAGCAAAAAAAAAAAAAAAAAGGATTAGTTCGTATAGATAAAGTACGTAAAATTGGGGGTTAGCAGAGTTTGGCAGTCATCTGATCCGATTGTTTAAGGATCTCGGTGTTGTATAGATCCAGCGCGTGGTTCACCCGGATTATCTCTGTATTGGTCAGTTTCAGACGGTGTTTGAGCATACAAGAGAAAAGATCCAGCTGAGGTTTTCCAGGGGCTACCGGGGGTGCCAATCTGTTGATTCGGTCCCGTATATCCAACATCAACAACATGACTGAAGAAGAGGAATAGAACTGCCCACCTTGTGTGTAGGACTGGTTGACTTGTTGAACGGCGCTACGCAACAGATCGGCATTAAAGCGTAAGCTGTATCCGAACACTTGAATGTCTGAAATTTTGATGTAGAACTGGCGCTTGTTCGGATCGGAAAGGTCTACAGGCCCTTGACCGGTCTCGTTGCGCATCAAAGAGGGCAACCGAGTCCGGCTACGTAGGTAGATGTGGACAGTCTCAAAAAAAGTTTTCCACCGGTTCCCCAGCAAGAGAGTCCAGTTGTAGCACTGACTGTTCTGTAGACGGATTTTCTCCCAACGTGGGTAGCCGAATTCTCCGAAGGGCATGTTCCAACCTTCGGAGTGGCTCCCGCTGAAAGGGTTCACGTAGACGAAGAACATGGGATCCAGGCTGCTGTTGCGCATCTGGCAGATACGCATGGAGATCCCGATGACCATGTGGATGAAGTCCATCCGGTTCTTGTTGCTCTTCAAGGTGAGGGACATGCGCCTGCGCCACCGGGGGTCAAAGAAGGTGTCCAGGCGGATCTCGTTACTGATGAAAGTCGTGTGGACATACAAGCGGGAATCCATCTTTTGAAGGAGGTATTTCAGCTCCAGATCCTGGAAGTCCAAATCGGTCTCGAAGCTGATGAATTGCTCACTGCGCTCAGAGTCCACGTTCTGGGGCTCGCAGCGGCCCCGAGAGAGACGGTAGCCCTTGTTGCAGGAGCCGCAGAGGGAGATGTTAGCCAAGCTGCACATGGCACAGCTGTTGTTGCCGCCGATGATGCACGGGATTGGCCGTTGGCACAGACTGGTGCTCCCGTGGCAGACGCAGCTCCGTTGGCTCTCCAGAAAGGTCCCCCAGAAGCCATTCTCATTGCAGTACAGCAAAGACTGGACTCGGGAGAGCCACTGCTGTATCGTCCTACAAGGTGCAAAGCATAGGCTATAAGAGAGCATCTCTTACCACATCTCAAAGTACTTCTGAGGAAACTCAATGGCTGGGTTAGCCCAAGATCAGTTTCTCCAACTCAACGACATGCCTTCTAATCAATCTAAAGGATGACTTTGTGCAAAATCTCCCTTACAAGCCCAACCAGTTTCTCACATCTGCCACCCAGAAAACCTGACATGCTCGTACCTACTCTGGACCTCCATTTCCACCCAGAATTACAGATAGCTCCAAGAAATGGAAAGATCCTAGATAAAATCCTGAACAACTGGCCTTCAGAAGTTGTGAATGCTCCAACACTGGAAGTTTTTGAGAAGATGTTGGATAACCATTTTTCTGAAGTGGTGTAGGGTTTCCTGCCTAAGCAGTGGGTTGGACTAGAAGACCTCCAAGGTCCCTTCCAACTCTGTTATTCTAAATTCTAGCTTCTTCCCGGTTTAAAAAAAAAAATGCAAAAAACCCAGAACTTGATTCCATGACAAGGTGAATTGGAGAATTATTTTGAACTCTTTTACTTTTTTTTTTTTAGATCTGGTCTGAACTTGGCGCCAAGCTCACTCCCTGCCATTTCTCAGTTTTTCATCTGTTAGAAACAGCTAACGGTACATCCCTGGGGTGGGGAGAATGAGATTTTGGGTTGGTTTTTTTTTTTTTTTTTTACATATGCAGGGCAACCCCTTCAATCCATGGCTTCTTCCAGTCAGTAGCTCTGCCCAGGGCCTTTATAAATCATGCAATGCTTCCCATTCAGAAATTATAAAACCAGGTCAGCAAACGAACGAGAAATGCAAATCCTCGGCTCACTTCTTCCTCCCCCCCCCCCCATCCGAGTCACCTCTGGCATTGTTTTTAATTAATGCATTGACTGGGTTTGGTTTGCAAACAAAACTCTTGATGTGCAAGATGGAGAAAAAAGCAGAAGCAAATACGAGTTAAAAAGAGCTTTTTTTTTTCTTTTTTAACTCGTGTCTTTCCTAACTATTAAGATTAGCTAAATGCAAGTTTCTCTCTCTCTCTCTCTGTCTCTGTCTCTGTCTCTGCCTGTCTTTCTCTCTCTGTGTCTCTCTCCCTCTCTCTTTCTGTCTCTGTCTGTCTGTCTGTCTGTTTCTCTCTCTGTGTCCCTCTCTGTCTGTCTCTCTGTCTGTCTCTTTCTCTCTGTCTGTCTGTCTCTCTGTTTCTGTCTCTCTGTCTCTCTCTCTCTGTCTGTCTCTCTGTCTGTCTGTCTCTCTCTCTCTGTCTCTCTCTCTCTCTTTCCGTTCTATTTGCCTTCATTTCCATAAAGGGTACTTGAGTGTCACTGTGTTGCTTCAGGCCATAATCTGAATATAGAACATGTTATTTCTATTAGAGCTTTGTGAATGGCACGGGGGGAAAAAAAAATCTCACGCTGTTAATATTATCGCCCTGATCTTTTGGAAGCCTGCCCCACATATTAAATACTGCTGTCTCTTGTCCAGAGCATTTCACACAGCCCAAAATTGCCTGGGGACGATGCTTCTTTGGGGGTCTCATTGCGTGCAAAGGATATTTGGTAACCTGGTGACAAAGATTTGGGGCGGTGGGGGTGGGTGCATTGCAAAATTTGCTCCTTGTTGCTAGGGGAGAAAAAAAACCCACACAGACTTGGTGCCATGCAAGCTTTGATGGTTGGGATGGGTCTCTTTAAAAAGAGCAGTGGTGGAGGCAGTGGTTAGAATGCAGGATTGCAGGCAAACTCTGCCCACTGCCAGATGTTCGATCCTGACCAGCTCCAGTCTTCCATGCTTCCGAGATCAGTAAAATGAAGGCTCAGATTGTTGGAGGCAATAGGCTGACTCTGTAAACTGCTTAGAAAGGGCTGTAAAGGACTGTGAAGTGGTATATAAGTCTAAGTGCTTTTGTCTATTCTATTCTATTCTATTCTATTCTATTCTATTCTATTCTATTCTATTCTATTCTATTCTATTCTATTCTATTCTATTCTATTCTATTCTATTCTATTCTATTCTATTCCATTCCATTCCATTCCATTCCATTCCATTCCATTCCATTCCATTCCCTACTTTACTCTACTCTACTCTACTCTACTCTACCCTACTCTACCCTATCCTGCCCTGTTCTGAGCTATTGTGGCACAGTGGTTAGAATGCAGGATTGCAGGCAAACTCTGCCCACTGCCAGGTGTTCGATCCTGACTGGCTCAAGGTTGACCCAGCCTTCCATCCTTCCAGTCAGTAAAATGAGGACCCAGATTGTTGTGGGGGACGGGGAACAAAATGCTGACTCTGTAAACCACTTAGAGAGGGCTGTAAAGCACTGTGAAATGGTATATAAGTCTATTGCTATATTTCAACCTGATTGCTCTACTGGCAGTTCCTTAAGAGGATCTGCTTATACCTTGGCTGTGTCACTCAGCAGCCACCTTGTTTTGGAGCAGGAATTCTGATCCCAATTGTCATCTTAAGTAGAGGATTAGCTGTAGTCATACACTCAATACGCCAGCTAAAAGCAGAGCGCCAATACCTTTCCCTAGGCAGCTGGTGGTGTGGATTGTGCCGACAACGGATGCTGAGGCCAAAGAGTTTACGGGAAGTGCGCTGGATCTTCTGCCGTTGAGCCTCCATGGAACTCTGCAAGAGCTTATAGCGGTTCTGAAGATCCCAGTCATTCCCCCAGTGCTGATGGATGCTCCCAATGGTCAAGAAATGGTTGTTAGGTAGTTTCTTCATGAAGGATTTAAATTCATCTAGGAAAATCATGCATACAAACACGTCTACATAACAGGTAATTCCAAGACGGGATCATTTGATGGAAGAACCTGTAGATCATTTTTCTTCCCACCATAGAATGTTGGGCATATCTACATTCTTGAGGTTTTCAAGAAAAGGTTGGACAACTATTTGTCCGGGATGGTATAAGAACTCCTGACTTGGGTGGGGTGGGGGTGTTAATCTAGAAGACCTCCAAGGTCCCTTCCAACCCTATGATTCTAGGAGACGGAATCAGAGTTTAACATCCATTCATCCCATAAAAAAAGTCCAAAGGTCAACGCTCAGGATCTCCAGTTCAAGGAATCACCAGAGGGAATTCCTGCCTTGGGCAGGAGGTTAGACTAGAAGACCTCCAAGGTCACTTTCCAGTCCTAGGACTCCATGAGAAAGAACCAGAGTTCAGCATCCACATCCCACAGAGAAAATCCAAGGACCAAATGCTCAGGAGATCTCCAGCTCAAGGATTCACCACCAATGATGAGAAAGTGTCATGCAAAAGACAACTGGGCATTCCTTGAAGACATTTTGCTTCTGACCCAAGAAGCTTCTTCCATTCCAAGAAACGTTTTCGCTTCTGACCCACGAAGCTTCTTGAGGTGTGAAGAAGCTTCTTGAATAGAAGCGAAACTTCTTCAAGGAAAAACAATCTCCAGTTAACTTTTGAAAAAAACACCTTTGGGACAACCATGACCTGGATGACTGAGAATCTCCAGAGCCCTTTTTCTGAGCATCTTCCAAAGGGCTAATTTGACTAGGCATAAAGCCACTTACTATCAGGGGTGGGCTTCAGATCCTTTAGCAATGGATTCGCTGCCCCGTTGCTGGGTGAGTGTGGCCATGGTGGGTGTGGCCTAGTTGACTGTCTGCACCACAGTATGTGTGTGTGTGTGGGGGGGGTGTTTCACCCTCCCCAGGCTCTGGAGGCTTTCCTCAAGCTTCTGGAGGGTGAAAACAGCATCCCCTGAGGTCCAGAGGCCGGAAACAGGCCCATTTCTGGACTTGCAGAACCTCCGGTAGGCCCATTTTTTCCCCTCCCAGAGCGTCCACGCGGCCCCTGCATTTACCTGGAATGATGAACAGGCTGCATAGAGACTCCTGGAAGGGGTGGGGCAGAGGGGAGGGTTGGGAAGGGGAGGGGCAGGGTGAGGTGGGTGTGGCCCGCCAGGGGTGGCATTTGTGGTTCGCCGAACCCCAGCGATCCTTGGCTAGAGGATCACACGAACCCTGCCGAACCCCCAGGAGCTCACCCCTGCTTACTACGTCATCCCACCAAAACACTCTTGCCTTTCCCCCCAATTACCTGAATTCTCAAGATCTTTGTAGGCCTCTGTCCAGGATTTGGCCATGTTAGCCAGCGTGTATTCCATTATCTGGATGTCAGTGATGGGACAATTGCACTGGGGAAACTCTTCGGCACATTGGCATCCACATTGGCTGTCTCGGCAAATGTATTCCCCTTCTCCGTTGCACATGATGTAACTCAGTGCCGACTGCACAAATTTCTCTTGCAAATACTGAGGAAAGATGACCTGGAGACCTACAGGGAGGAAGAGAGAAAGAAAGAAGAGAGAAAGGGAAGTCAAAATAGGAACGAGGAGAGAGAATCTCCCCTGACTTCTCTAGCTTAGTCACCAAGAGCTGGTTTTGCATTTCCTGCTTAACCTGTGTGGTGGGAGAGCTGACCTACTTTTGAGGTCTGTGCAATAATATTGAACCATAAAGAATCCAACAGGCAAGTCTGACCTAACATGCTAAACCTCACATCCAGAAAGGTCTAATCATAGAATCACAGAGCTGGAAGGGATCACCGAAGTCTTCTAGATATTGGAGTTCATTGTTGCAATGTATTTATATGCAACAACTACAGTTGGGACAACCATGACATGGGTGACTGAGAATCTCCATAGATATTTAACAACTATAGTAGTATTCAGCCAGTAGGTGGCAGTATTTACAGGTTTGGATCTATGGTATATACTCTGTGCTCTTTTGTTCTGAGTAGAGTTTCCTGTTTCCTGTTATAGTTCAATAGTTCAGCAGTAAAGCACATGGTGACTGTACTTTTGTTTGCTCTGTTGTACTATATATAAACAGAATTTCATTATAAACACTAGTCCAACCCCCTAATCAAATGGGGCTCATTCTTTGACAAATTTGTGAGGTTCCATATCTGAACTCATTAAAGACCTTGTGACAACACGGTCTATACATTTGCAGACTTTTAATGTCTCCCTCCAGCTGCCATTTTGGTAGCTCTGGTGTCCCAGATGCTGAACTGAAACGAACGTTTGGAAAGGCACTGCAAGAAACCAACTTTTCTTGGCGAAGTGGACATCAGGGGTTTTGCACAAGTGGCTGGCAACGCAATCATTCAGCAATCCGTGCTTTCTGTTCATGTCGGCAGTTTTCACTGGGCAGCCCGAGGCCTGTAGTGTCTCTGCAGCTGTTTCTTCACATTCGAGAAGCTCGGCTTGTCAAAGCCGATCAGTTTCCGGGAGGTATCCAAGGATGTTGAAGAAGCACTGCAAAAAGTCAAGCCTTCCTGCGGATCTTTGAAATATTTGCCTGCGTGTCTCACTCAGCCAGATGTAGGCCTAAATCTCACAGTGGCAGATGAAGCAGCTGAAAACCGTAGCCTCACTAATTATTCTTCTGTGGGAAGAAATATCAATCTGGTTCAGTTCCAAGCCAGGAGAAACAAAATGGAGGCTGGAGGCTGATTGAAAAGAAGGCCCGTTTATTGGTGAAGGAGAACCACCAAGCACTTGTGATTCTGGGCAGCTGACAAAATGGAGTTGAAAGTGGGTGGTTTTTTAATACCTTCTTTGGGCTTTGCACTTGAGCTTCCTGTTCCTGTGTAAAAACATGTCTTCTATTGCCTGTTGTTAGAATCCTTTGGGGTCGTAGCAGGCTCTATAGGCAAAGAGGAAATACAAATCCTAGATGTTTGTCTGAGCTAATCTGGTCAGCTGCTGCCTTATTGTTTATCTGGGCTCCTGGGTTTGAAGTTTGGACTGCTCCGGGATGATGCAATGAAGGGGCTTGTGTTATGACAGGGTGTTGAGCAATTCTTATTGTGGCTTAATGGCTTTTATCCAGTTTTGGATCTTGGGTGAGGGTATTTGCTTATGAATAGAGCTATCTATCTATTCATCTTCCTCTTTCAATAAACTCTTTATCTGCTGTGTGCTATTAAGGAAAGTGGGGTCTGCTTTCTGACTCTGAAAAAACACGTTTCTCCATTTCTCCCTTTGGGGAAATATAACATTCTGCCTTTTTTTTTTTTTTTTTGAATATTTCCCAAAATATTTCATTCTTCTAAGGAGGGGTAGGCGCTGACTTTCTACCCTTCCATTTGTAGGACTGCAATTCCTCCTAAGGTCACTTGACAAAGAGAGGTGATATTCAGCCAGTTCATACCAGTTTGGGCAAACTGGTAGTGGCAATAGTGGGTGGACCTGCCCCAGCTCCAAATCGTGTATTTAGGCACATTTTCAAGGCCGGACACATGCACAGACAGTGAGTGTTTGCATACGAAGCAGGTGTGCGGCGAACCGGTGGTAAAGGTAAGTTGTCAACCCCTGTTGACAAACCTCACTGGTGCAGAAGGAAACAACAAAGAAATGTAAAAATGAGAAGGCAGTCATGGTATCATTCAGATCTTATCCGAAGGAGGCAAGTTTATCAACATTTGGAGGAAGAATGTAACCATCCGGAGCTGAGCAAGGACGCCTCAATTCACACAGTGACAGGCCTTGATTAAAAAGCCGTGAATTGTTATACAATTTCAGTTGGCTTATCAGAACCAGAATGATATCCTTGCAGGCTCTGATTCACTCCTCTCTCCTCTTCCCTTACTTAGAGATGGGTGACGAGTTCCATTTATAGCCTCATCCATGGCAACTTGGAATTAAGCAGGGGGAGGAAAAAAAAAATAAGTCAAGTCACAGTCTTTAAGGGATGCCTTTTGGAATTAGAAATCTCTTGTCGCCTGCTTTGGGAAATCATTTTGCTGTCTTTGACCTAATTTCCTGCAACCTGATCGATGGAAATGGTATTTGGGACACAGAAGGGGGAAAAAAAGGAGGTGGGGTAGGGAAGCAAGAACCTCCTTGGGGGTGGGGAGGGGGTGGAATTGCCCCAAAAGTAGCAGCTTCATTTGGAGAACTTTGGAGCAAAAAAAATGAAAGTGCACAAATTTGTCTCTCAAATAATGAGGAAAGATGACCTGGAGATCTACTGGAAAGACAGAGGCCATTTTTGACCGTCTCACTATTTGGGGGTCTTGGGTATTATAATAAGGTAAAGGTAAAAATTCCCTCACACATATGTGCCAGTCGTTCCCGACTCTAGGGGCTGGTGCTCATCTCCATTTCAAAGCTGAGGAGCCAGCGCTGTCTGACGACGTCACTGTGGTCATGTGGCCGGCATGACTCAACGCCAAAGGTGCACAGAACGCTGTTCCCTTCCCACCAAAGGTGGTCCCTATTTTTCTACTTGCATTTTTTTTACATGCTTTCGAACTGCAAAATTGGCAGAAGCTGGGACAAGTCACGGGAGCTCACCCTGTTTCGTAGCACCAGGGATTCGAACCGCTGAACTGCCAACCTTTCGATCAACAAGCTCAGCGTCTTAGCCACTGAGCCACCGTGTCCCTCTGAATACTATAATACAGGGATGAAATATGACACAAGAGTGGTCTGAAGCGGCCCTCAACCATTTGAAGAAGACACCCCAAAGATTTTTGGTTTGAAGTCTTCTTCAAGGACTAGCCTCTTACGAGCAGACTTACGAGTTATCACAGAAGGACTCTGGGAAGTTGAGGCCAGCCAGATTTGAATCTGAAATTGGAAGAGGAACTTGAGGACAACTAATCTAGTTCCTGGCTCAGTGCAAGAACCCAAATTCGAATCTCCATGACAGACTGGCTGCTCTACCTGAATTCCTCCAGCAAAGGGGAACATGATACCTTCCTTATTAATGCATTCCAAGTCAGATAATTTTACCGTTAGGAATTTGTTCCTAACATGGAAGAATTGGCGGTAAAAGAAAACCAGGCCACCAAAGAACATGGTGGCTGGACACCACGAAGCTGCCACCAGCCAGAACATAGAACAATTTCAAAGAAGAAATGAAAGATCAGAAGACATGGAGGGACCTGGCCCAAAGAACCACCAAGCATCAGACACAATTCAATAGACACCCTTCTTCTTCTTCTTCTTCTTCTTCTTCTTCTTCTTCTTCTTCTTCTTCTTCTTCTTCTTCTTCTTCTTCTTCTTCTTCTTCTTCTTCTTCTTCTTCTTCTTCTTCTTCTTCTTCTTCTTCCTCCTCCTCCTCCTCCTCCTCCTCCTCCTCCTCCTCCTCCTCCTCCTCCTTGGCTCTCCCTCTCTCTCCTTTCTTCTCTCTCCTCCTCCTCTTTTTCCTCCCCTCCTCCTCCTCCTCCTCCTCCTCCTCCTTCTCCTCCTCCTCCTCCTCCTCCTCCTCTGCCTTCTCCTCCTCCTATTTAACCGAACCCTCCCTTCCTGTAACTTAAAGCTATTCTTCTCTCCATTAGCCAATTGTGACTTTCTTCTACATGATGCCCTTTCTGGTCTTTGAAGGATGTTCTCCAGAATCCCCCCTCTTGCCAGTTGTTCTCATGGCTACACATACACAGCTGCCTTTATCTCAAACAGAACTCCAGTTTCTTCTTCTTTGAACCTGCTCAGGTTTGCCCAGATCTTTTTAAAAATGTGACGTTCAGAATGGGAAGTCCAGAACGAAAATCAACCAACACTGTGACTTCGTATCAGTCAAAAGTATATAGACAAGAATGATGGAAGGTTCTCCGCGGGAGAGACAGATAAACAAGGCTTCTCATTACCAGCGACCTTTAAAAGTGTGCCTTTTACCTTCTCCATTTTTCTACTCGCTCCACCATCTAGAAGGTACATCTCAGAATAATTAATGGAAACCTTTGTATTCCCAGCTGCTGTATAACTCCCTCATTAGCAACTATTTACAGGGCTGTTGGTAATGGATCACAACTTCAGTCTCCTCCGATCGCTTTGCCAACCCGGCGTAAGATGTTGCAAGAAACTGTGGTGGCGGAAAACAACAATAACTGTAGCCCCACAACTCACCGACATCTATTATTTTCGACTGGAAACCACTCAGAAGCTGGGAGGAAGGAATGGTCCTATGCACCCTTGTGCACACATGCAACGCACAATTTTAGATACAAGAGCCTTGGTGGCGCAGCAGCTTGAAGTGGTGTTAAAGTGACACCAGCTGCCTGCAATTACTGCAAGTTCGAATCTCACCAGGCTCAAGGTTGACTCAGCCTTCCATCCTTTCGAGGTAGGTAAAATGAGGACCCAGATTGTGGGGGCAATAAGCTGACTTTGTATAAAAAAAAGAACACCACTTGGGTGGGGCCGAAAGCCCTACTAAGCAGGTCTATACAAAAGTATGAAGGCTATTGCTTAACGCATTGCAAGCCGCCCTGAGTCTCCGGAGAAGAGCGGCATATAAATTAAATTAAAAAAAAAAAAAGTTGTAATGCAGACAAATGACTGTCCAGTCTCTTCTTAAAAACCTCCAGCAATGAAGCACCCACAACTTCTGAAGGCAAGCTGATCCATTGGTCCTCACTGTTAGGAAGTTTCTCCTTAATTCCAGGTTGTTTCTCTCCTTGAGTAGTTTCCCCATTAGAAAAGAAAAGTTGCTTCCTGCAAAGGCTCACGTTCCTTTGCTCCTCCTTTATGTCTTATGGGAGGAGCCAATCATCTCCAAGCCTTACTCCCGAGTCACCCCTTTTGTCTTAAATGTTCTTGCTTGGCAGCTCTGCGCATGAGCACACTGATGAATAGGCTCTGGATGTAGCACATAACTCCCAGATGGCCCTGGCCGTCTCTGTGCCTCTGATGCAGAGCCCTCATCCGAGCTTCTCCAGATTCCAGGATTGGCCCATTATCCTCCCCAGCCTCCTCACTGTCCGACTCTGCTGCCAGCTCCTCAAGCTGCCCTCGGATCACAACAGACAGATATGTTAGAGAGTGGAGGAGACCATGGTCACCAAGTCTGGGCAGTTGTGATCTTTTATTCCCTTTCCCCCCTTACCTTGGAGATGGAGTTTGCTCTCCGTGCTTTGCAGAAGGACAGAACTCACAGAGTCCAGATTGTCGTAACTGTTGCAGCCCAGAGGACCTGTCCGCGTTTCGGTGACCTGGAGAACATCAAAACAAAGTGAAACCATAGCAGCTGCCCCACCACTGAAGAGCATTAAGGCTCCCTTAACAAGCAGGAGGCAGGAAAAGGAGGTTACTGGCAAAACCTCTTTTAATTTACATGACTGTGAATTACGTTCATTCACAGTCAGCAAGGTTTGTCCAAACAGTTTTTCAAAGGAATATTTCTCAACACAGCCTATCTCATTCAGCAAGCTACCACGCGAATTCTTTCCAATCACAGTACAAGGCCAAACTTGGCACAGAGTCTCTCAGAATCACGGAATGAACGAACTGTTTCCTGAAAAAGCCCACTCCCTGTTTGCTCCTCTTTTATTTCCTATGGGAGGGGCCAATCATCTCCAAGGTACGGCTTTTATTCCCGAGTCTACGCTGCTTTCTTAATTGTTCTGGCAGCTCTGCGCATGCACACACTGGGAACGGGTTTCAGCTGTTCTTCTGCCTCGCTGCTGTCTATCTCCCTCTATGCCTCCGATGCAGAGCCCTCGTCTGAGCTTTCTCCAATCCCCAGGACTGACCCATGTTCCTCCCCAGTCTCTTCACTGCCCGACTACTGCCAGCTTCGCTGGCCGCTGGCAAGCCACAACGAGCAGCAAGTGAGCCACTTTGGTCAAAGTATGGATTTATTGGAACCAAAAACCCAAGAAGGCAGCTAAGGTGTAGACGGGAAGATGTAGACAGTTCGAATCCCTAGTATACGTTTCCTGTGTGAGCAGGGGGTTGGACTAGATGACCTCTAAGGTCCCTTCCAGCTCTGTTACTGTTACTTCTCTCTCCCTCTCTCTCACTTCCCACTCTCTTTTCTCTCTTTCTGTTTCTCTATTTCTCCCTGTCTCTCTTTCTTTCTCCCGCTCTCTCTGTCTCTTTCTCTCTCTTTCTTTCTCCTCTCTCTCCCTCCCTCCCCCTCTCTCCCCCTCTTTCTCTTTCTTTCTCTCTTTCTCTCTCCTATCACTCCCTCCCTCCCTCTCTCTTCTCTTTTCTTTCTCCCTCCCTCCCTCTCTTTCTTTCTCTCTTTCTCTCTCTCTCCTATCTATCTCTCCCTTCCCCACTCTCCTGCTCCCTCCCTCTCTCCCCCTCTCTCTCTTTCTTTCTCTCTTTCTCTCTCCTATAACACCCTCCCTCCCTCTCTCTTCTCTCTCTTCTCTCTCTCCCTCTCTCTGTTTCTTTCTCTTTCCTATCTATCCCTTCCTCCCTCTCTTCTCTTCCTTTCTCTCTCTCTCTCTTTCTTTCTTTCTTTCTTTCTTTCTTTCTCTTTCTCTCTCCTATCACTCTGTCCCTCCCTCTCTCTTCTCTTTCTTCTCCTTCTCCCTCTCTTTCTTTCTCTCCCTTTTTCTCTCTCCTATCTCTCTCTCCCTCTCCCTCCCTCCCTCCCTCTGTCTCTCTCCTATCTCTCCCCCTCTCTCCCTCCCACCACTATATTTTGTGCCAGTTTTGCTGAAAGCCCTGAAGTGGTGGTCATGCTTCTAACCACCACCGTGCTGCTTTTGAGGCAGATGCAAAAGGGTACATTCTGAGTGGAATACCTGTCTAGCAAGTAGATCAAAGGAAACGCGTCTATTTTCAAGCCTTACAACATCAGCCGTTCGAAGTGCACCTAACTCCGCTCTTCTCAAACTTCAGATGCTTTCAGCCCACCTCTCTGGCACCTTCAAGCACTCTCAGCCTCAGAAATAAAAAGAAAATGGATCTCCAGTACGATGACAAAGGCCAAAGCTTTATGGAAACTCTCTTCCATCCACTGTTTTGTAGGTCAATTGCTAAGGAGCTCCAGATAGTTCTCCCTTCTCTTTGCCGGTGCAACTAGATTAACTTTCAAGCTCTTAAAGGACCTTTGCCCTGGCCATTATCTCATCCTTTGAACTGTGTTACCGAGCATTTCTGAGGTTTTTGACTAGGTGCATGGTGCTTTTCCGTTCGCCCAAAAAGCCACTTAACTGACTTTTAAGCAGGTCTGCAGGAGAAAAGGATTGCCAAGGATGAGAGAGGCCTTTCCACGCTGCCTCTCTCGAAGGCACACGGATCCTACAGTTGCTCCTTCAAAAGGCCACTGGGCTTTGTTGTTCCTTGAAGATGTTTCGCTTCTTATCTGAGAAGCTTCCTCAGTTCTTCAGAGGGCAACTGGACTTTGTTCTTCCTTGAAGAGGTTTCGCTTCTCATCCAAGAAGCTTCTTCAGTTCTGATTGAAGTTCCGGAGTCAGAATTGAAGACGTTTCTTCAAGGAAAAACAAAATCCAGTTGCCTTCTGAAGAACTGAAGAAGCTTCTTGGACAAGAAGCAAAATGTCTTCAAGAAAGAACAAAGTCCAGTTGCCTTCTGAAGAACTGAAGAAGCTTCTTGGACAAGAAGTGAAACCTCTTCAAGGAAGAACAAAGTCCAGTTGCCTTCTGAAGAACTGAAGAAGCTTCTTGGACAAGAAGTGAAACCTCTTCAAGGAAGAACAAAGTCCAGTTGCCTTCTGAAGAACTGAAGAAGCTTCTTGGACGAGAAGTGAAACCTCTTCAAGGAAGAACAAAGTCCAGTTGCCTTCTGAAGAACTGAAGAAGCTTCTCTCCGTGATTAGTTTCCATCTGTTGCTTTTTGTCCTGCCTTCTGGTGCTTTGGAAAATACATTGACCCCCCTCTTCTTTGTGGCAGCCCCTCAAATATTGGAATCCTGCTATCATGTCACCCCTAGTCCTTCTTTTCTCTAGACTAGCCGAACCCAAATCCTGCAACTTGGACACCATCAGGCACACCTCTGAAAAAAAAATCCAGAATATATTCCCAGTCTTACAGTTAAGACCGCTTAGAAGGTCCACCACAACATCTAGACTTTATGTAGGTATTGGGCAGAGGGGGAGAGAAAATAGGAACTGACATCAGGGTGGTGGAAGAGTGGTGTGGTGGCCTAAAGGTGGAGCTTTCACCTCACAATCAGGAGGCTGTGAGTTCAATCCTAGGTAGAGGCAGATATTTCTCTCTCTGGGCACAGTGAGAATATATCTGCTGAACAGAACTCCTCATTGGCAACAGGAAGGGCATCTGGCCAGTAAACACTCGGCTAGTTCCATTCAGTTGTCCAGACTCCACTCCGCAAGGGATTATGGGGTTATTAAAAGATGAAAGATCACCCTGATCCACCCCCCAGTGGAAGCAAAATTTGAAGGAAAAGAAAAAAAGATCCGCCTTTCCCAGGATCTGATTTTCCCCATACTCGTCTTACTCAAACCAAACTATGTATGTAAACTCAGCTCTACCTTGATTGCTCCCGTGGAGATCTGAATCTCGTGGAGGCGTCTCATGGTTCCATCCCGGTCCACAAAATACGAAGAGGCAAGCTGGTGAAGGGACTCAACACTTTGGGTGGCATTGCCCGACTTTCGGTCAAGTCGGTTTTTGTCCATATACATGGTCAGCGCTTCTTCTCCTAGTGAGGCACCAAAAAAAGGTGGAAGCAGGAGGCAGAAAGGAAGAGAAGGAAGGAGGGACGGAGGGAAAAAAGAGAAGGAAGGAACGGAAAGGGAAAGGAAAGGAAAGGAAGGGAAGGGAAGGGAAGGGAAAGGAAAGGAAAGGAAGGAAGAAGGGAAGGGAAGGGAAGGGAAGGGAAAGGAAAGGAAAGGAAAGGAAAGGAAAGGAAAGGAAAGGAAAGGAAAGGAAAGGAAAGGAAAGGAAAGGAAAGGAAAGGAAAGGGAGGAGATCAGAGTCAAATTACTTCTGGTGCCAACAGATAAAAACAAATATACAATTGGTGTTGTGTTTTGAGTTGCAGCCATTTTACACTGATCAATCAATGGCATTTCAAGCCATGCCATCAAGAGCTTTTAGACAGATTATTATAAGAGATGGAACAAATTTTATCAATGGTCGGAACGGAAAGGAGGGATGAAAAATATGAACTGACTAGACCTTATAGAACAGAGAACTAAGAGTATGCATGTAATTACAATAGAATGAAAGAGGATAAAGATAAATGTATAAGTAATATAGATAGAAAAATGATGTCTTGATATATGTAAATACTATAAATGTATATAAGTAGCAAGGTATACTGCATATGATACTTATTACTTATTTTAGTATGTATGGCCAGACGGTTACACTGTGTCTAATGTTTTAATAGGTGTTTAATCAACAATGTTCAATTATGAACATTTATGCCAAAAAGGCAGATTAAAAAAAAATATGAGAATTATAATTGATGTATTAGAATATTATGAAACAAATCCAGATAAACAATTGGCATTCATATTTTTGGACGCACAAAAAGCCTTTGATAACTTAAATTGGCATACTCCTTATTTTACAATTAGAAAATACGAAATTCGGAGATAAATTTGTAAAGACGGTAGAAAAAACATACTCCACAAAAAATGTTCAATTAAAAAAAAAAAGAGCTTTTGCTTCCCATACTAGAAGATCTCAAGGGCTGATGTATCTTCTATGCCAAACCAATGATATTTCCTTGAAAAGCCTTCAAATTCATTCCATTGTTCAAGAACTAAGCTAACGAGCATTGCTAAATCTAAAAAATTAAGCTGAGAGCCTTAAATATCTTGGCGCGCGTCTCCCACCTGCAGCTCTGTCCCGTTCTCCATCCCTTATGTCTCGCAACCCCTTCATCGTAAGATAAATCCCCAAAACAAAGAAATAAAGGGGCAACGGAATGAGCACGAAAAGCCAATCTCTTTCAAAGTGGGGTGTGTGTGATAATGTGACATTTCCAACACAAAAGACGGCAAATGTATATATATTTTTTCCACGGGATTAATTTGGATCAGATTCAGCGAGGTCCAATTAGGGTGTTTCAGCCAGTGCCAAAACTGTGGTGATGGGGTGGGGGGGAATCTTCTGTTGATCTAACACTCTGGTCATTAGAGGATAATTAATTTTCTGCTTGTGACACGGAACGGGCAATTGCAACCTAGCAATGGTAGAAAAGTGGGCCTTCATTTCCCTTTAAAATATTTGCAGAAGTAGGACAATCGATAGATAGATTGAGAGGGAAGGGGGGGAGAAGAGGAGAGGGAGGACTGCCCTATTTCTGCAAGTGTGTGTGTGTGTGTGTGTGTGTGTGTGTGTGTGTGTGTGTGTAGACCCCGACACACACACACCAGACATGGCAACAGGGCCTTCAACCAAAGGATGAAACATTTTTTCCTTATTCCTGCCATGATTAGATAGCTCCTTCCTTCCTTCCTTCCTTCCTTCCTTCCTTCCTTCCTTCCTTCCTTCCTTCCTTCCTTCCTTCCTTCCTTCCTTCCTTCCTGTTTCTCTCTCTCTCTCTCCCCCTCCCTCCCTCTTTCTTTCTTTTTCTTTCTCTTTCTTTCTTTCTTTCTCCCCCTCCCTCCCTCTCTCCCTCCCTTTTTCTTTCTTTCTTCCTTCCTTCCTTCCTTCCTTCCTTCCTTCCTTCCTTCCTTCCTTCCTTCCTTCCTTCTTTCTTTTTTTATACAATTCTATAACGACATATTCCAGAACATTTTCAGCCATAAAAACAGTAAGCATGGCAACTGTAAATTAAAGGAAGAGAGGGGAAAAAATCATGAAATAATAACACCCAATTCCCCCGTACAGGTAGTCCTCGACTTACCACAATTCATTTAGTGACCATTCAAAGTTACGATGGCACAGAAAAAAAGAGACAATAAAAGTTGTTATTCTATTCTATTCTATTCTATTCTATTCTATTCTATTCTATTCTATTCTATTCTATTCTATTCTATTCTACTCTACCCTACCCTACCCTACCCTACCCTACCCTACCCTACCCTTCTCTTCTCTTCTCTTCTCTTCTCTTCTCTTCTCTTCTCTTCTCTTCTCTTCTCTTCTCTTCTCTCATTCCATTCCATTCCATTCCATTCCATTCCATTCCATTCCATTCCATTCCATTCCATATTATATTCTAGTCTAGTCTAGCCTAGCCTAGCCTAGCCTAACCTATCCTAGCCTCTGAGTGAGCCCACTCCCTTCTAGCATTGATGAAGTTACCTAGTTGGGTAATGCAATGCCTCCAAGGAAATCATCAAGCTTAGACAGCATCAAGGACCCCTCATTTCAATCCTGAGCTACCAAGATTCTCCGTTATAGGCTCTTTGGAATCGCCCTGTTTTAACAACCCTTCCTCGATATGACTGGGACGGCAGCCAACCAACTTCTTTAGAGGAGGCAGATGTTATTAACGTTACTGCTATTGTTCCCATGCAAATCAGACAAAATCCAGTTGGAATGGACAATTTAATAAAGGCACGCGTTACCGCAACAGCGTTAAGATACGCCCAGCCTACGAGCTAAAATTAAAACCCTCCATACATTCCACCAAAGCCTTGAATACCAAGGGAGGGTTTCAAATTTTCGCTTTTGGCAACGAATAAACGGGGAAGCTGAGAACCGTGCGAATGAGAAAGTTAAACAGTGGAGAACCAGGGTGCTAAAACGGCGGGTGCCTTCCCAACACCCAATTGCAAAAACGACTTGAGTTCGAAATGAGCAAAGGAAAAACATTGCCTCGAAATAAAAGGCAGCCACAGCAATCAAGAAGGGTTAATAGATTTTCACTGCATTATTAAGTCCTAATTTCTCATTTATTAAAACATTCAAAGTCATCTTGCCTTCAGGGTATTCCATGCAAATTAGCTCTCCGCGATGCTTCTCCAACCTCCAGAATTAGCAGGAGGAATGACTCGGGGTAGTATCTTTAGATAGTAACTAAGAACAGAGAGCCCTTTTTAGTCGCCGTGGGAGGACCGGCGGACGTGAAGGTTCAGATGACGCTGAGAGGACTGGATGGGCTTCCCAACCCCACTGGGCTTCCAAGGCGTCCTGTTTTTAAGCCACCTCAATCCACCATGACTCAACCCACTTCCATTAGAGGCAAGCAGCTGCTTCGCAGAGCATTCTCACTAGCTGCTATTTATATAGCAGGAACAGTTGGGGGTACGTGGTAGGGAAAAAAAATCACGCAAGGCTTGGGAAGAATGCCTTTGAGGATTGAGAGATCTTTGCTGTGAACATCAAAATGGGGCCAGATGAGAGAGAGAGGTGGTGGGGAGAGACTGTTGATAGATAAATGATAGACAAGATAGATAGATAGATAGATGATAGATAGATAGATAGATAGATAGATGATAGTTACACATAGTGTGTATGTACACACACTATGTACATATTCTACATAGATAGACATAAGCAGATAGATAGATAGATAGATAGATAGATAGATAGATAGATAGATAGATAGATAGATAGATGATAGATAGATAGATAGATAGATAGATGTAGATAGATAGATAGATTAGAC
The DNA here is from genome assembly GCA_030761175.1 of Masticophis lateralis. Classification (NCBI taxonomy): domain Eukaryota; kingdom Metazoa; phylum Chordata; class Lepidosauria; order Squamata; family Colubridae; genus Masticophis; species Masticophis lateralis. The sequence goes on from JAUDYJ010000015.1 coordinate 6,937,278, forward strand.
AGAGAAAGAGAGATAGATAGATAGATAGATAGATAGATAGATAGATAGATAGATAGATAGATAGATAGATAGATAGATAGATAGATGATAGATAGATGATAGATGATAGTTACACACAGAGACAGATATTGTACATAGATAGGCATAAGCTGATAGATGATAGATAGATGTAGATAGATAGATGTAGATAGATAGATAGACAGAGAGAGAGAGACAGACAGAGACAGGGAGACAGATGAATGTAAATAGATGATAGATATATATATAGACAGACAGACAGATACTGTACATAGATGATAGATAGATAGATAGATAGATAGATAGACAGATAGATTAGACAGAGAAAGAGAGATAGATAGATAGATAGATAGATAGATAGATAGATAGATAGATAGATGATAGATAGATGATAGATGATAGTTACACACAGAGACAGATATTGTACATAGATAGGCATAAGCTGATAGATGATAGATAGATGTAGATAGATGTAGATAGATAGATAGACAGAGAGAGAGAGACAGAGACAGAGACAGGGAGACAGATGAATGTAAATAGATGATAGATATATATGTAGAGAGACAGACAGATACGGTAGATAGATAGATAGATAGATAGATAGATAGATAGATAGATAGATAGATAGATAGATAGATAGATAGATAGATAGATGAGAGATAGATGATAGATAGACAGATATATATATAGAGAGAGAGAGAGATGGATGTAAATAGATGATAGATATAGATAGATAGACAGACAGATAGACAGAGATAACTGTAGATAGATAGAGAGAGAGGTGATAGAGAGAGAGAGACAGAGAGAGACAGAGACAGAGACAGAGAGAGAGGTAGAGGCAAAGACAGAGAAGGAGAGAGAGAAGGAAGAAGGGAGGGCTGGTTTGGTGTGCTGCTACCACCACAGACATATATGTCTTCTTTCCTGCTTCCAATAAAGCATCTTAAACAGCTTTGTCGTTTCTGTGAAGCTCCTGCTATAAACAAGTTGCCGAATGCCTTACAGGCTTGAGCGTCTGATGCACTGAGAATTATCATCATCGCTTTGTCTGGTTTTCCCACAAATAGTCCTCTGGGGTATTCTAGGATCCCACCGGTGCTGAGCAAACGGCCAATGATTTCCAAATGGGTTATTTTTGCGCTTAATTTTGAGGAGCCGTTGCAAGTCTCGCCTCCCAGATCAGCTGATCCTCTTGAGTTGGGCTGCTGGGACTCTGTGATGCGACCGAGGCTGGAAAACACTCTCATTCATGAACAATACATGCTCTCGGGGAGTGTCTTCCACTTTTACTGCTGTCAAGAGAAATTTTTCTTTTCGCATTATTCTCCTGGCAGCTTTCCCTCCTGCATCGGGCGCGTAGCTAGCTCTCCCTTCCATGCCTGTGCATATTTTAAAAGCGAAGCGTCGTAAAAACAGGAGCGCGGAGGAAAAGCGCGCGGTGAATAATTCACCAGCGGGACCCGGGCGAAAATTAAAAATATATTTCATCGTTCTAAAGGTCGGTGTGGTTTGGAAAGGCCAGGGACAAAGCCGCCCAGGTGGTGGGATTGAATGAAAAGAGAGAGAGAGAAACAAAAGAAAACCATGTCTTGCTTTCTCGACGCTTCCCCTCTGCCTGTTGTGTTCAAAGGGATGCCTCGTTTTGTGGATTTAACTCACAGTTAAGAAGGTACATTGTCGCAATCTTATTAAGTAAAACGGTGTAAAGGGTTCTGGGATTGCCAGACCCTGAAACACAAAAAGAACCCCTTGTTCCTCATTTACTTGTCCAAAGAAAACAACTATTGAAGATCCTTGGAGTTCTCTGAGCTTGGTTATTTTCTTGTAGACATCTCATGACCCATCTAGGGAACATTATCAGTGCTAGGGGAGGTTGGGAGGAGGAGGAGGAAAAAGAGGAAGAGGAGGGAGAAGGAGAGGGAGAAGGAGAGGAAGAAGAAGACGAAGAAGAAGAAGAGGAGGAGGAGGAGAAGGAAGGAGGAGGAGGAGGAGGAGGAGGAGGAGGAGGAGGAGGATAGTTGGTGGTGTTCTTTGAGCTTGGTTGTTTTCTTGAAGCCATCTCATGACCCAACTAGGCAACATCATCAGTGCTATTAGCACTAGTACTAGTCCTCATTTCAACCCTGCACTAGAAATATTCACCTTGGTTGGCAAAGTATCTTTTTCAGCTTAAAAGGCATACTATGGCAATTGATAGAGAGGAGCCTTCTTAACTCTTCCTCTCAACCAGACTATCTAAACTTAGCTGTCTCTTGGTTCTCTGGGAACTCTTGGTCCCCTCCCTTCTGGGAATCCAGGTTGCACTCCACCACAGCAATCTATCCGATCCCTACAAACCTCCCATTTCCATTCCGCTCTTGAAGTGATTCTCAGGGACATCGCTGGCCAACAAAAGGGCTCTGCATATGCTCAGAGGCATCCCGAACCGATCTCCAGATAGTTTGCAAACGGCATAGATTTTTAATTCTTTGTTCAGCTAGGTTTCTATCCTTTTCGTTTGGGAAGAAAAACCATGGCGGTGAAGTTGCACACAGCCAGAAACCGGAAAGCGTAACAACGAGGCAGCAAAACAAGGATAGGTGGCATTTTAAATATAAAACAAAGCTGCAGAAAGTCTGATTTTTTTTTAAAAAAAAAGAAATAACTTTAAGAATTCCAGTCCATTTTGCTCAAACCTTTCTTCCGAATTAACACCTCAAACATTTGGTTTTATCCAGCATACATATTTATGCATATATAGCCCTACATTCTTCACATGGCTTTGGACTATTAAATGCATGTCTATGCAGAGCTTGTTATCAACATTTGCAAACTTCAGAAGTGAGAAAGCGAAAGATAAAAAGCATTGTAGGTGAGATGCTTGATTCGAAAAGCGACGAAATGCCAACACAACAGATGCGTGCCTGAGTCCTAGTCAACACAATTTTTAAGGAAGGATTTAAAAACCCCCACAATTTTCAAGAAGGATTAGAAAAAAATACTTCTGTGTCTCCACTTTGGAAATGGATACCTTTGATAACTCCTAAATAACATATCAAAAAGTGCCCTGTAGGGATTTTCTCCATTTCCAGCTGAAAGTATGCATTTTTTTTTAAAGGTATTACTTTTTGCCTTAGAATAATAACATTTAAGGGTTGAACCAAAGCTGACGTGCGAAGCCAAGCCATACACTCCGAGAAATAAATAAATGTATATATATATATATATATATATATACTCACAACACAAACTCAAACAGATAGCATATAGCTGCTGTAATATTTAAAAAGGCCTAAAAGCTAGTGAATTGAGATTTCACTGAAAATTAGGCCATGAAACATCTTAATATACGTAGGAAAATCCCTGGCATAAAGAAACACACACATAAAGACCTACGAAAATAAAATTATATATATATATATATATATATATATATATATATATATATATATATATATATATATATGTGTGTGTGTGTGTGTGTGTGTGTGTGTGTGTGTGTGTGTGTGTGTGTGTGTGTGTATATATATGTATATATATATATATGTATATATATGTATATATATATTTGTTTTCTGAGGTTTTCGCGGGGTTTGTATGTAGGTCTTTGGTTATTCGGGTCTTCTCCCGCGTAGAATTGGAAGTATCTTGGCGATGTTTCGACGAAGTCTCATTCGTCATCTTCAGGCTGGTATTCTCGGCTTCATTGCTCCTGGAAGCACGAAGCCGAGAACACCAGCCTGAAGATGACGAATGAGACTTCGTCGAAACGTCGCCAAGATACTTCCAATTTTACGCGGGAGAAGACCCGAATAACCAAAGACAGACAGACAGACAGACAGACAGACAGACAGACAGACAGACAGACAGACAGACAGACAGACATACATACATACATACATACATATATATATATATATATATATATATATATATATATATATATATAAAAGTCAGCAATTAATCCATTGACGGGGACAGCCAAGATCAGGAGTAGGCTTCAAAAATTTTAGCAAGGGGTACACCCAGTTGCTGGGTGGGTGTGGCCATGGTGGGTATGGCCTAGTTGGCCACCTGCACCAGGGCGGGAGTGGGTGTTTTTAAAAAAAAAAATTATATGCCACCCTTCTCCGGAGACTCAGGGCGGCTTACAATGCGTTAAGCAATAACCTTCATATATTTGTATATACCTGCTTAGTAGGGTTTTCAACCCCCCCCCCCAAGCAGTGTTCTTTTTTATACAAAGTCAGCTTATTGCCCCCACAATCCGGGTCCTCATTTTACTACCTTGAAAGGATGGAAGGCTGAGTCAACCTTGAGCCTGCTGAGAATTGAACTCACAGTAATTGCAGGCAGCTGATGTCACTTTAACAGCACTTTAAGCTGCTGCGCCAGCAAGGCTCAGCTTAAAACCTCCGGAGTCTGGGGAGGTTTTTGCCCTCCCCAGGCTCCAGAGGCTTTCCTTGAGCCTCCGGGAGGGCAAAAATGGCCTCCCCAGGCTCCAGAGGCTCTCTGGAGGCAAGAAATGGGCCCATTTCTGGCCTTCCTGAACTTCCGGTAGGCCCATTAATCGCCCTCTACGAGCCTCCACGCTTATCTGCATCCAAAACGGGCTGTGTGGGGAGGGGTGGCGGGGCCAGCCAGAGTGAGATTTGGGGGTTCTCTGAACTGCCCAGAATCGTAGCTAGAGGTTCTCCCGAACCCCTGCGAACCCCCAGCAGCTCCCCGGTGGCTAAGATGCATTAACCTCCAGCCACGTTTGAGAGCGCACAAAATGCTGAACTTTGGTGTTGTTCTCGCCACCGCCCTCGAGGGGTTAAAAAACATCTCCTCCCGAATAACTTTGTGAGACTTTGTGATCTCTGAACCGAAATCTAGGTTCACGTTATTCCAAGGCAAAATGTATTTTCCGAAGCCGTTCAAACAGATTACTGACCCCTTTTCAATTAGCTTCTCCTGTTCAACACTGCCCAGTCCATTTTTTAACCAGCGGTGTGCAACCAGGGAAACCAAACCAGACTTTTGAATGATGTGCTCTGGGATATATATATATTTTTTAAAAAGGAGGGCGGGGGGCAGGCTAGGTCAAGAAACTAACAAGGTATGTTTCCAAGAAAAAGCAGTTTCATTTAGTAGAAAATTCATTAGAACTAGACAAGCGTCACCTCTTGCGTTACTGCTTTGGAGATATCTACCGTATTTTTCGGATGATAAGACGCACCTGAATTTAGAAGAGGAAAACAACAAAAAAGGGTTTTTGGCCTCCCTTTTGGGGGCCCTTTTCTCAGCCCTTTTCCAGCCTCTTTTTTTTTTTTTTTTGGTCTTTTTTTTGGGGGGGGGGGGGCTTTTCCAGAATTTTTTCAGTCCATTTTCAGGGCTTTTTTCAGTCCGTTTTTGAGGCTTTTTTTGGCCTGTTTTCGAGGCCCTTTTTTTTTCAGAAAAAGCAGGTCGAAAAAAGCCTTGAAAATGGGCCGAAAAAAGCCGAAAAAACAGGCAGAAAAAAACGCTTAGAAAGGGCTGTAAAGCTATGTGAAGTGGTATATAAGTCTAAGTGCTATTGCTATAGCTACCATAACAGGACAGATGTGATATGAGGACTACCTGTATTTCTAACAGGAAGGCCAAGGTGAATCCAAGTCCGAAAGTCGCCCGTACATCCGAGCCCTGAAAGACGGGGCACAGCCCACCGTCGCTTACCTCCTAAAGTGGCAGAGATGAGGATGTGGGTGCCGTATTTTTTGATGATGGTATCGATGAACTGCTGTGTTGTAGGTCTCCTGCCCAACAGGCGCACGCTCCTCTGGAACTCAGGCATCAAGGGGACGGGGTTACGGAGTAGATCCCTCCGTTCAATGGCAGTATTTCTCACCTTCCAACGGGCAAACTCCCTGAGCCGAGAAAGCAAGACAAAAGTGAGTGAAGTCCTGAATCTGGGTGGGACAACGAGGAGATGGTCAGGATTTATTTATTTATTTGTCTGTTTCTTTGTTTATTAATCAAGCTTATATGCCTCTCCAAAAAGGGCAGCTCGCAGCAATAAAAACAGACAAAATCAATATTAAATGTTAAAATTATTAAAATTCCCCTTAAAAACCCCTTCAGTCCAATCTGGCCTGGCAAAATAACATGTCTTAAGGTCATGGCGGAAAGAGCGCAGGTCCCGGGCCACCCGGAGCTCCAGGGGGAGTTGATTCCATAAAGTGGGTGCGTCCACAGAGAAAGCCCGTTCCCTAGGAGTCGCCAGACGGCATTGCTTGGCCAACGGCACTCCAAGGAGGCCCTCCCTGTGGGAACATACCAGGTGATGGGGAGCTGTCGCTGGCCGCAGATGGTCCATCAGGTACCCTGGGTCGAGGCCATGTAGGGCTTTATAGATGATAACCAGGACCTTGAATCTCACCCGGAGGGCAACTGGTAGCCAATAAAGGTCGTGCAGGAGGTGTGAAACATGAGAGTGTCGGGACGCTCCCATCACTACCCGTGCGGCTGCATTCTGCACCAGCTGAAGCCTCCGAGTGGTCTTCAAGGGCAGCCCCATGTAGACAGCATTGCAGTAGTTGATCTGGGAGGTCACGAGCGCATGAGGATGGGAAGTGGTGGACAAGAAGGAACACCACGAAACGTTCCCTCCCCCCCCATCCCCAATATTCTGAACCCCTGAATTTCTGAGGGGTTTTTTTATGGGAAAAGATAAAAGGGAGGAGAGGATGGGAGAAGCAGAAAGGAAAAATGAGGAGAAGGCAAGAGGTTATTTCAGCGGAAGGCAAAGATCCGACATAAAAGTTTATTTATTAAATTTATATTGCTGCCTATTCGCCCATGGCGACTCAAGAATATAAAAACCACATTTAAAATAATTTTAGAAATCAAATGCATTAATGTAATAAAATCACCTCCCACCCGCACCCCCCACCTTTTGCTCCCGTGACAGTCGACCACACGAGCCATTTAATGGGCTCCATCCCACTCTGGGTTCCTCAGGCCCACAGGGAACCTTCTGGAAGAATATTAGAGTGGGGACCATTCTAATCTCTGAGGGAATGATGTTCCAGAGAGAGGAAGCCACCACAGAGAAGGCCCTTCTTTTGGGTCCCACCAGGTGTATCTCCCTCGGGGATGGGACCCTCCCCTCTCTGATGGGTCGGGTAGACGTGACCGGCAAGAGATTGTCCCTCAGATCACCTGGTCCCGAGCCATGAAGGGCTTTAAAGGTGACAACAAGCACCTTGAGTTGCACCCGGAAGCGAATCAGAAACCTACACAGCTCCCGCAGGAGAGATGATACATGTGCACACCGGGGTCTGCACAAAACCATGCGGGCCACTGCATTTTACACCAACTGGAGCTTCCAGATGCTCTCCAAGGGCAGCCCCGTGTAGAGCGTGTTGCAATAATCAAGACAGGAAGTGACTAAGGCATGAGTGACTATGAGTAGGGATTGCCGGTCCAGGAAAGGGCGTAACTGGTGCATAACTTGCAGTTGCATGAAGGCCCTCCTGGCCGCAACTGCCACCACCTGCTCTTTGAGCAGGAGTCGTGAGTCCAGGAGAACTCCCAGATTACGCACAGGATCTGTTTGGGGTAGTGCCACCCCATCCGAGACCAAAGATGGCAATTCTCCCTGAGCCAACGAACCCCATACCCAGAGCCACTCAGTCTTGCCAGGGTTTAGTTTCAACCCGTTGCTCCCCATCCAACCCCGAACAGCCTCCAGGCACTGCGAGAGAGAAGAGGAAAAAACCACATGATGTTCATGCTAATAACATCCCTGCAAAACCAACTCCGTATTTCATCAAGTCCCAAGCAAATGACCGCATCGATCCAACAATGTCTTCTCCTTTCCCAAAACGTAATGAACTTCCAGGGGGAAAAAAATGGGGGAGAATGGCTGGATTTCCCTCCCTCCCCTTGAGTAGGAACCTCCTAACTGGTTTGAGAAGACCGTCCACCTTAAGAAACTTACTGAGACATGGGCAGTTGAAATATGTATCTCCTGGCTTCCAAGATTTTGTAACTTAACCCCTTTTTGGCTGTCCATAAGCCTAGTTGATAGACAGGATACAGTGGCTCAGTGGCTAAGACGCTGAGCTTGTCGATCGAAAGGTCGGCAGTTCAACGGTTCGACTCCCTAGTGCTGCATAACGGGGGTGAGCTCCCGTGACTTCTGCCAACCTAGCAGTTCGAAAGCACGTAAAAAATCCAAGTAGAAAAATAGGGACCACATTTGGTGAGAAGGGAACGGCGTTCTGTGCACCTTTGGCATTGAGTCATGCCGGCCACATGACCACAGAGACGTCTTCAGACAGCGCTGGCTCTTCGGCTTTGAAACAGAGATGAGCACCGCCCCCTAGAGTCGGGAACGACTAGCACATATGTGCGAGGGAAACCTTTTCCTTTAGAAACCTCCTGACTGCTTCGAGAAGAAGATTGTCCATCTTAACAAACCTACTGAGAACATGGGGCAGTTGAAATATATATCTCCCGGCTTCCACAATTTTGTAACTTAACCCCTTTTTTGGCTGTCCATAAACCTAGTTAATAAGACAGTGTGAATCTGGTGTGGAGCAGCTGCTAGAGGGTTGCTACAAATGTTCCCCTCTCTTGAGGAAGGAACTGTTTCCTGTTCTTCTTTGAACGTTCGTTCCCAGAGGACAAAATTCAAATTTATTTTATCGGCGCTTTCAAGCTTGCGTTATTCCCTGGAAGATTGCGGGAGGGGTATGTGTGTTTTACTTCCTCTTCTTCTTCTTTGCTTTTTGAGCAAACCAGCTCTCTCACCACCCCATCATCCCACTGTCCCTATTTTGGAAAAGGGGTTCCTGAGGCTATCATCCACCCACCCACCCACCCTGCGGGCTACAGAATATGGGAGGGAAAGTTGGGTGAAGGTCAGGCAGGACATCAAATCTGCACTTACTCAGCCATTTTCATTGCTACAGAGAAAAGGGTCCACCCCCGACCTTTTTCTCCGTAGCAAATTCTTTTCCATCAAGATCAAAGGAAAAGAGCCAGAGGGGAGAAGAAGAAGAAGAAGAAGAAGAGGAAGAAGAAGAAGAAGAAGAAGAAGAAGAAGAAGAAGAAGAAGAAGAAGAAGAAGAAGAAGAAGAAGAAGAAGAAGAAGAAGAAGAAGAAGAAGAAGAAGAAGAAGAAGAAGAAGAAGAAGGGGAAATATATATACAGAAAGCCATTTTGCTGTGATTCTAGTACTGAGCCACAGGGGAACATTTGGCATCCATAAGAAAGACAGGAAGGGAAAAAAAGAACGGGAAAGGAAATTGTCCTCCTTTTGAAATGGAGCAAAAGGCGATAAATATCTATTTCACCCAAAGGCAGAGTTGATTAATGAGCACAAGGCGGAGGAAATACAGATTATTTCTCCCTCCTCCCACCCCACCCAAAAAAATAAATAACGGAAGGAGTCACCCAGAGGCAATCCGGATGCTCGTTAGCACTAGGCAGAATAGTGGGAAATTGCTGAGAAGGTTCAAACCACGGGGCAAGGAATCATAAGGGAGAGCTTCTGGATATAGATCGGCTTCTAACCATCCTCTCCAATTCAGCGTGGAAGCCACAGGGCTGGGGGCGGAAAAAGGAATGAGCTTAGCAAAGCAAGAGAAAAGAATATGCCAAAGTTGCTTTTTAAAATTGGATTTTGTTTTCCCTTGAAGATGTTTTTTCGGAATTAAATGTCTGTGGAGATTCTCAATTATCCAGGTTTTGGTTACCACCTTTAGAGCGCTCCATGGCATCGGACCGGGGTATTTATGAGACCGCCTTCTGCCACCAATAACCTCTTATCGCTCCCATAGAGAGGGGCTTCTCAGGATGCCGTCGGCCAAACAGTGTCGACTGGCGTCCCCCAGGGGGAGAGTCTTCTCTGTGGGGGCACCCACCATTTGGAACGAGCTCTCCCCGGAGATATGGAGGATCCCGGATCTGCACGCTTTTCGTCGTGCTCTTAAAAAGTTTTTGTTCCAGCAGGCTGGCCTGGCCTAACGCTCCCTTTTAAATTTTTAAATTTTAAATTGTTTTAATCTGTCTTATAAATTGGGTGTTTTTAAATTTGTTCTTGGGCCAAAATGTTTAATATTTTTAATGGGTTTTTTAATGTTTGTATTGTCTGTATTTTATCTTGGCTGTTCACCGCCCTGAGTCCTTCGGGAGTAGGGCAGTATATAAATTTGATTAAACTAAACTAAACTAAACTAAACTAAACTAAACTAAACTAAACTAAACTAAACTAAACTAAACTAAACTAAACTAAACTAAACTAAACATGGTTTGTCAGAGTGGCAATTAGCCACGTTACCTTGCGTGGGGTAATTGCTCTCATTTTGAGTTGGATCGTGACTTTTATCCTTGTGTATACTTTGATCAATAAAACCGGAATACATCTTCTAATTAAACTCATATTTATTGTAAGAAAATAAAGACATCTCACTAATCTAAAATAATTACATGTTGGCAAATATCCCAGCCTGGGACCTTCCCTGGCCGGAGAACAAAGGAAAGTTTTTAGAAAAAAAGAAAAGAATGCAGGACATGCGCAGTAGATACTGATAAGGAACTTGGCAAACTACGGTAAGTCTGACAGTTCAGAAATAATAACTCTGCTGGTAGAGTGAACGCAGTGACATGGTTGTCCCAAAGGTGCATCTTCAAGAGGCAACTAGACTTCCTGGTTTTTCTTTGAAGATGTTTCTCTTCTCATCCAAGAAGCTTCTTCAGTTCTGGTGGAGGATGGAAGTCAGTTGGAACTGAAGAAGCTTCTTGGATGAGAAGAGGTACATCTTCAAAGAAAAACCAGGAAGTCCAGTTGCCTCATGAAAAAGCACCTTTGGGACTGAATGTCTATGGAGATTCTCAGTCACGGTTGTCTCAAAGCTGCTTTTTTTCAAGACGCAAGTGGACTTTCTTTGAAGATGTTTTGCTCCTCATCCAAGAAGCATCTTTAGTTCTGGTGGAGGATGGAAGTCAGCCAGAACTGAAGAAGCTCCAAGGAGAAAAGATTTGAAAAAGCATCTTTATTTATTTATTTATTTATTTATTTATTAGTTCAATTTATATATGCCGCCCTTCTCCAGAGACTCAGGGTGGCTTACAATGCGTTAAGCAATAGCCTTCATACATACCTCGAAAGGATGGAAGGCTGAGTCAACCTTGACTTTGGGGCAATTATGACCTGGATGACTGAGAATCTCCACAGACAAAGAGAAGAGAATAGGCAAGCGGAAAATTTAAAGGCAAACCAAGTGGCACCTGGGTGGTAGGTAGAACGATTCACCTTCAGCCAGGATTTTGCCACCAACAAAACCCTCTGGCACACTTCGGTGTTTTTCAGTTGCCCTTTCTCCTCCTTCTGGCTTATTATTCAAGGTCTCCCGAGGGATGCCATCTGCTCCGTGCCACCCACCATCTGGTGCCCTTTCTCCATAGATGCTCGCATCAACGTTTTTCTATTCCTAGCCTCCCTCCTTAGCTGTTGGGTCAGCTTCTGATCTGCTGCGCTGAATGCCGTCACAGCAGGGCGGGGTGGACTGGTACAAATTGGTCTACGGAAGTCACCAATAAAGGAGAACGTTTGCAGCCTAGAGTTGAAATGAAGGGTCCTTGATGCTCTCTGACTTTAGTAAGGACTTAGTAGCATGGATGATGTTCCCTAATTTGGGTAATGAAAGCTCAGAGAGCACCAAGGATCTCCCTACAGTCCTCCTCCTTCTCCTCCTTCCTCCTTCCTCCACTCCACAAACCCCACTCCCTCTAGCACGGTTGCTGTTATTGAGTTGGCTCAGGAAATGTCTGCAGGAAAATCACCAAGCTCAAAGAGCACCAAGGACCCCAGCATTCCCCTTCCCCTTCCCCTTCCCCTTCCCCTTCTCCTTCCCCTTCCCCTTCCCCTTCCCCTTCCCCTTCTCCTTCTCCTTCTTTCTCCTTCTCCTTCTCCTTCTCCTTCTCCTTCTCCTTTCCTTTCCCCTTCTCTTTCTCCTTCTCCTTCCCCTTCTCTTTTCCCTTCCCCTTCTTCTCACTACTTCTTCTAGCAACAGTGATGTTGGCTAATGAAATCTCAGCAAGAAAACAACCAAGTTCAGAGAGGACCAAGGACCCCGTGTCCTCCTTCTCCTTCTCCTTCTCCTTCTCCTTCTCCTTCTTCTCTTCTCCTCCTCCTCCTCCTCCTCCTCCTCCTCCTCCTCCTCCTCTATAGACCCCACTCCCTTCTAGCCCTGATGATGCTTCCTCATTTGGGTAATGAAACATCTGCAAAACAACCAAGAGCCTGGATAGCTCAGCAGACTAAAAGCATTGTGATTAACACCAGCTATCTGCAATTACTGTAAGTTCGAATCTCACCAGGCTCAAGGTTGATTCAAGCCTTCCATCCTTTCTAAGGTAGGTCAATTGAGGACCCGGTTTGTGGGGGCAATAAGCTGACTTTGTATAAATATACAAAAGTATGAAGGCTATTGCTTAACGCATTGTAAGCCACCCTGAGTCTCTGGAGAAGGGCGGCATATAAATCAAATTAAAAGGAGGAGGAGGAGGAGGAGGAGGAGGAGGAGGAGGAGGAGGAGGAGGGGAGGAGGAGGAGGAGAAGAAGAAGAAGCCTGGATAGCTCAGCAGACTAAAGCATTGTGATTAACACCAGCTATCTGCAATTACTGTAAGTTCGAATCTCACCAGGCTCAAGGTTGACTCAGCCTTCCATCCTTTCTAAGGTAGGTCAATTGAGGACCAGTTTGTGGGGGCAATAAGCTGACTTTGTATAAATATACAAAAGTATGAAGGCTATTGCTTAACGCATTGTAAGCCACCCTGAGTCTCCGGAGAAGGGCGGCATATAAATCAAATTTTTAAAAAATCAAACTTGGGGAGCACCAAGGACCACCCACAGTCCTTCTCTTCCTCTTCCTCCTCTCTTTTGTAACCCCTATTCCCTTCTAGCACTGTTACCTAGTTTGGGTAATGAAACATTTGCAAGAAAGCAAGAAAACAATGAGTTCAGAGAGCACCAATGACCTCTCTACAAAAGTCATATCATCAAGAAGGAGAGGAGGAACAAGGGCCTTCTTTTTTCAAGCCTTGTTGAAGCCTGGTTGTGATATATAACAAAAGCTTAAAGAGCATCAGGAACAACCCGGAGCTACAAATATTCTCCTTTATTGATATATATATAAAAAAATCAGCTCCACATCTAACAAAACATCCTGGCGATGAGGCAGACGAACCGAAGCCTCAGGAAAAGACGACTTAAGAAATCAAGTTTAAAAATCTTGACTGCAAGCTTTCTATAGTTCAACGTTCATTTTTCCTTCCTTCTTTTCTCACTTCTTAGCTGACGGGTATGCAACTCTATTCAGAACTCTATTCTATCTTCTTCTACCACTAGAAGAGCCTTCAAGATTCAAATGGCAGCAGACATTACCCAGACGAGAAACGCAAAGGAAAAAACAAAACAAAACAAAACTGTTTATTTTGGAACCGGTGGCAGATTCTGCACAGCTCCAAAAAAACCTTCAGCAGAAGCATTTGATTTCTGTTGAGTAATGGGAAGCCACCTTGTCTCTCGGAGGAGAAGGAGGGTAAAGAACCCCCTGCAGCAAGATAATAAAATAAACAATAAACAAATATGTTGCCATCAACGTGCAGCTGTCTATTTTGACATCTCGAGAAGCTCAAAACCCACTTCTGCTGTGGAGACATTTCTCGAAGAGCTACGCGTTAACCGCGCACAACAAACAGGGGAAGGAAACGGGGCGAGAGATAAAACTTCCAAGATGAGCTGTGATGGCATGGGGTGTTAATGACAGTTGATGCTCAGGATGTAATGTCGATGCAGAGGTTTGGCTTCCATTTTGTGCATCAAATGCTTCTGCCAATTAAAATGTTTGGCAGGGAGGAGGAGGAGGAGGAGGAAGAGAAGGAGAAGAGAAGGAGAAGAAGAAGGAGAAGGAGAAGGAGAAGGAGAAGGAGAAGGAGAAGGAGAAGGAGAAGGAGAAGGAAAAGCAGAAGGAGAAGAGAAGGAGAAGGAGAAGGAGAAGGAGAAGGAAAAGGAGAACGAGGAGGAGGAGGAGAAGGAGGAGGAGGAGGAGGAGGAGAAGGAAAAGGAGAAGGAGGAGGAGGAGGAGGAGGAGAACGAGGAGAAGGAGGAGAAGGAGGAGAAGGAGAAGGAAAAGGAAAAGGAGAACGAGGAGGAGGAGGAGGAGAAGGAGAAGGAGAAGGAGAAGGAGAAGGAGAAGGAGAAGGAGAAGGAGAAGGAGAAGGAGAAGGAAAAGGAGAACGAGGAGGAGGAGGAGAAGGAGAAGGAGAAGGAGAAGGAAAAGGAAAAGGAAAAGGAAAAGGAGAACGAGGAGGAGGAGGAGGAGAAGGAGAAGGAGAAGGAGAAGGAGAAGGAGAAGGAGAAGGAGAAGGAGAAGGAGAAGGAGGACTGTGGGGTCCTTAGTGCTCACTGAGCTTGGTTTTTTTCTTGCAGATGTTTCATTACCCAACTAGATAACATCATCAGTGCTAGAAGAAGTAGTGGAAAAGGAGGAGGAGGGGGGGGATGATCAGGGGTTCATCATCAATGTCAACCATAAGTATCATGATTTATCATTATTAGAACCAGAGAATACAAGCCAAACAACACTGTTGGAAATGCTGACTGGGCAGTAATGTTCCCACAGAGAATAGATTTGGCGTGACTTTCACTTGCTTTCTTATTGGATAGTTTATTTATTAATTTGCTTTAATTTTTATACCAGAAATAGAGAATGGATATCCCACTCTGTTGGCAGATTTAAGGGGCTGGGGGCAAGGTAGTCTTGCTTATCTGTACTGATGGCTCCATCTTCCCCCGGGGCAGAATCCACCACAAAGGCAGCCTTTTTCTTCCTTTTCTAGTCTTCATCTCCAGACAACTCTAATAAATATTTCTCCGAGGATACGCATTCTTGTATTGCAGGCACATTTTGCCAGGATGAGATTTTCTCAACAGATATTTTCAAAAGATATTCTCCCTTGAGCAGACGCTCCACCCCCACGCGCTGGGTGTATTACAGAGGCAGAATTTCCAAATAACATCTTTATTTCTCCCACCCACTTGACTCACTCCTTATTTCTTTCCCACTGACCTTTCTCTCTCTCTCTCTCTCTCTCTCTCTCTCTCTCTCTCTCTCTCTCTCTCCCCATAATAGGCGGGTCTGTTGGGATACACACTCTCACTCTCAACCAACACATAAAAAAGATGGGTGGTTTAGACAGATCAGGGAGGGAGGGAGGGAAGAAGGCAAAGAGAGAGGGAGGGGAGGGAGAGAGAAGGAAAGGCAAAGAGAGAGGGAGAGAGGGAGACGGAAGGAAGGCAAAGAGAGAGAGAAGGGATGAAGGGAGGGAAGGAAGGAGGGAGGGAGAGGGGAGAGAGACAGAAGGAAGGCAAAGAGAGAGGGAGGGAGGGAGAGAGAAGGGAGGGAGAGAGACAGAAAGAAGGCAAAGAGAGAGGGAGGGAGGGAGAGGGGAGGGGAGGGAGGGAGAGAGAAGGGAGGGAGAGAGACAGAAGGAAGGCAAAGAGAGAGGGAGGGAAGGAGGGAGAGGGGAGGGAGGAAGAAAGAAGGAAGGGAGACAGAAGGAAGGCAAAGAGAGAGAGAAGGGATAAAGGGAGAGGAAGGAAGGAAGGAAGGAAGGAAGGAAGGAAGGAAGGAAGGAAGGAAGGAAGGAAGGAGAGAGGCACAGAGATTGGCTATTTTAAATGACCCCAGAAGAGATAATATTTGACAATGATGTTACTCATAAGTAACATAGCATTGCTTGGAACAGGCCTAAAACAAGTCCATCATTGACCCTTTGATCTTGACTTCATACCAAGGCATCACCTGAAATTTTACCCATAGACACAGCATCACTTCACCAGCAGAAATTCGTAACACATTTAAAGTCCTTAGCCAACAAATATTCCTACAACATTTGTTCAGGTCCTGTCAGTTGGCTAAGAGAATTGCCATTCGGGACCCCATCACCACCACCCTGCTAGGTGATTATGGGACAATCCATGGCAGACTGTCTTCTCCATTCTGCACTCTTGTCTCCCTGTTCCATCCTTCATCCCCCCTGAAAGAGAGAAATTCATCTCTCTTTCTCAGCTTTCCAAACCACTTGTTTATCTCGCATGACTATGTCCGGTTTCACAAACCCTACATCGACAACGTTACGCCGCCATTAATGTCTCCGCCTGGACTGAGTTGCTTCGGTCCACACCGTTTCTTCGACGTTGCTGTCTTGTTCCTCTAGTTCCCAAAAGGGATGGGCTTCAAAAATTTTAGCAAGGGGTTCTCTGCCTGGGTGCTGGGTGAGCGTGGCCATGGTGGGCGTGGCCTAGTCAGCCTCCTACATCATGCCAGGGGGGTGCTTTGTTGTCCTCCCCAGGCTCCAGAGGCTTCTCTCGAGCTTCTGGGAAGGTGAAAACAGCCTCCTCAGGCTCCGGAGGCCCTCTGGAGGCCAGAAATGGGCCTGTTTCCAGCCTTCCCAAACTTCCAGTAGACCCATTTTTCACTCTCCCCGAGCCTCTGTGTGCAGGGCGCACTTACCTGCTTCCAAAACGGGCCTTGTGGGGACTCCTGGGAGGGGAGGGGTGGGGTGGGCAGGGCCAGCCACGAGTGGGATTTGGGGGTTCTCCGAACTGCACAGAATTTTAGCTAGAGGTTCTCCCAAACCCCTGCGAACCCCAAGCAGCCCACTCCTGGTTCTGAAGCTGTCAACTCGCCTATCTTGGGATCAATTCAGGGGGCAATCTTTACGGCAATTTTTTAAAAATCCTGTCGAAGAAACCACATCTCCATCCTTCGCAGAACTTCGAACAATGAACTATGAGCTGTTAGAACGAGTGAAATTCCACTCGTGCTGCCTCTGAGCTTTGAAATGCAGTTAGGAGCTCTTAATTCACGCGTTTTTCAATCAGGTCTAGAAATATCAGTGTGCTGTGATCTGATGCCTCGTCTGTCTGCTCAGCTTTCAGTCCTCTAAAGATTTTTTTTAAAATTTGATTTATATGCCTCCCTTCTCCGGAGACTCAAGGCGGCTTACAATGCGTTAAGCAATAGCCTTCATACTTTTGTATATTTATACAAAGTCAGCTTATTGCCCCCACAATCTGGGTCCTCAATTGACCTACCTTAGAAAGGATGGAAGGCTGAGTCAACCTTGAGCCTGGTGAGATTCGAACTTACAGTAATTGCAGACAGCTGGATGTTAATTAGGGTGCTTAGTCTGCAGAGTTATCCAGGCTTTTTTTGCCCAACTGCCATGAATAACCCCCTTGCAATTATCACACTTTCTGTCGACGTTTTACGGCAAAAACTGGTGACTCAAGAGCAAAGTTCCATGAAGCAAAGCATATGGGGAAACTAACTTTGAGCCCCACCAAAAATGACACATGGCTTCCAAGCCCAAAAGTGTCGATGGACCACCGCTAGGAGTAGCATCCATCATTTGGAGGAAGGGGCGAGTAATTTTAATCTTAATATTTATGCCATTGTGAAACATGCACTCTGCAAAGGGGTAAAACTCAAGGCAATTTACGGCAGCCAATGGTGGAAACATTAAGAGAGCTGAGAGAGCCAATAATATTCTTGATCGTCATAAAATTGGTCAGCATAAATCCACTTCCCCACTTTCCCCCAAAAAATATCAATTATCAAATGAGGTCTGGCTGAACTTTGGGAGCTAAACAGAAAGCAAAGTAGAAGATCCCAAATAGTTCCAAGGGGTTAGGATATGTTTTAATTTTTTTAAAAAAATCTGGATTGCGTTGAGAAACTCAATTCCATGAAAAATTGCATGATAGAAACCCCAAATTATTAAGAGCTGATATCAACCTTATTTTGTCTTTCTTTTCCATCTTCATTCCTCCTCCTCCTTCTCCTCCCCTCTTCCAGCACTGATGAAGTTACCTAGCTGGGTCATGAAATGTCTGTGAGGAACCAACCAAGTTCAAAGACCACCAAGGACCCTAGAGTCCATCCTCCACCACCACCTCCTCTTCTTCCTCCTCCTCTCCCTTCCCCCTTCCGGCATTGATGAAGTTACCTAGCTGGGTCATGATCTGCCAGGAACCAACCAAAGTCAAAGAGCACCAAGGACCCTACAGTCCATCCTCCACCACCTCCTCCCCCCTCCTCCTCCTGCTCCCCCCCCCCACTTCCAGCACTGATGAACTTATTTATTTTATTTATTTATTGGTTCAATTTATATGCCACCCTTCTCCGGAGACTCAGGATGGCTTACAATGCATTAAGCAACAGCCTTCATACTTTTGCATATACCTGTTTAGTAGGGTCTTTGCCCCTCCCAAGCGGTGTTCTTTTTTATACAAAGTCAGCTTATTGCCCCCACAATCTGGGTCCTCATTTTACCTACCTCGAAAGGATGGAAGGCTGAGTCAACCTTGAGCCTGGTGACATTTGAACTCGCAGTAATTGCAGGCAGCTGGCAGCTAAGTGCTAATTAACAGCACTTTAGTCTGCTGTGCCACCAAGGCTCTTTAAAGTGCTGGAAGTGGGGAGGAAGAGGAGATGGTTGGATTCTAGGGTCCTTGGTGCTCTTTGAGCTGCCCCTCCCCCCTGTATGAACAAACACACATATATTTATATGGCAGATACTGGAACTTTAATTACTTGAAAGTTCTTTCAGGCTGAAGTGCAGAGGATAAACATCTTAAGTAAAAATCAAGAGAACTGTAATTGATTTCACCTTTCTAGTGGTGCCTTCCTGTCTGCTGCAGATCCATCTGCTGGGAAAGGCCTGTCTCCAAGAATATCCATTATAGCAGCCTTTCCCAAAATGGGGCCTGTGGTTAGAGCTGATTTAGAGCAATATTCGTCTCCAGGTATCCAAGCTAGGTTGGTAGAGTTTTTTGGACCCCACCAAGAGTAGGGAAGATTGCCACTGGGCTAAAACTTCGTTAGGAGACAGTATAGGTAATCCTCGATTTACGACCACAATTGAGCCCAAGATTTCTGTTGCTAAATGAGACGGTTGTTAAGTGTAGCTTCTCCCCCCCTTTTATCACCTTTCTTGCCCCCTTCCCCGGTTGTTCACTGCCGTTGCTAAGTGAGCAACAGAGTCGTTAAGCGAATCCGGCTTTCCCATCGACGTTGCTCGTCAGGAGGTCGCAAAAGAGGATGACATGACCCAGGGACGCTGCAACCGACGTAAGTTCATGCCAGTTTCCCGACGTCCAAATTTGCATCCTGCGACCGCGGAGATGCTACAACAGTTGTGAGTGTGAAAAACGGTCCTAACTATGCCGGGGGAGGCGAGATGAGGAGTGACGAGATGAGGTGGGGTGGGGCGGGGCGGGGCGGGCAGGTGGGGTGAGCAGCGAGCAGGCACGGCAGGGGCGGTATTTGCCGGTTCTCGGAACAAAAAATTCGAACTCAAAATTTCCGCTAACAATTTGCTCTAACTGGCAAATTCACCCGAACCGGCTGAATCTGGCCCTAAGTCACTTTTTCCAGTGCGCTTGTAACTTTGAATGGTGTTGTTAAGTTGAGAATGACCTGTAAGGAGCAAACTGTATTGAATTAAGGAGAGCATCTTCTTCTCCTTCATTCAAGCAAATCTTAGAGGCACCAGCTACTCCATACTATAGCCCTCCTAGACCGAAGTTATCCGATGAATATACAACAGCAATTTGCAGAAAGAAGGCAAGGGGTTATGCCTTCAGCAGCTTCGTTTGATGTCATGACTCAAATCATTTCTATTTTTTTTCCTAATGGTTCTTCCCTGTCAGTTTAACTGTTCTCTCGGCTTTTCCCCCTCGAGGACAATTCAAGTTCTCCCCACTCGCATATTCTCGGCAAGATTAGAAAATCCATGCTATTCTTATCGGGTCGAGATAGGAAGTTGTGCAGGAAAGAAAATCTTCATATCTCTCATTAGGAGCCTGAATTAATTATCTTGACAAACCTTCTTTGCATATGGAGGATGTGCTAAGGCAATCAAGTCTATCAGTGGTATCAGTTGAATAACCACGTGAGGCTTCAGTTAACCTTCCCAGAAAATGTTCCAAATGCGAAACATCGTCAAGGAAAAACAAAGAAAGTCCAGTCAGAACTGAAGAAGCTTCTTGGATCAGAAGCAAAACCTCTTCAAGGAAAGAAGCACATTTGGGACTAAATGTCTATGGAGATTCTCCGTCAAGAGAATCAATTGGAGGCAATTGGATTTTCTTGTTTTTCCTTGAAGAGGTTTCACTTCTCATCCAAGAAGCTTCTTCGGCTCTGACTGACTTCCATCCTCCACCTGAACTGAAGATGCTCCTTGGATGAGGAGCAAAACATCTTCCAAGAAAGTCTAGCTGCCTCTGGAAAAAGCATCTTTGGGACAACTGTGATCCGGATGACTGAGAATCTCCACTGACCTCTCTGAAAACACAATCTAATGTCTTGTGGGAACCCGTTTCTTCCTGAGGGAAGTGGGGTTTCCTCAAACCTGTGGGAATAACATGAGAACAAGGGAAGAATCCCAGCGGACATTTGTAGAGGTTACAGAAATACAGACACCTCATGAAATACGGACCTGCATCTGTCTTGGAAGTGAATTCTTGGCATCATACATAATAATTCCTTCACTCTTCTGCATAATCATTTTGGCAGGTGGCAGTGTTCCATCTCTTTACAAAGCCAAAACTCTTTTTTGTTTCTTTTAATTTGTTTCTTTTTATTTCTCAGAAACACATTTACACATACAGTTATTTTCATCATTTTACATTCATCTTTTCTTTTAACTTTGATTTTTCATTTTTACTTTTTCGGGGCTGCTCTTTTACCTTTTACGTTTACTCCAATCTTTCTTCTTCTCCTCCCTTTCTCTTCCTTCGTTCTTCCTCTCCTTCTCTTTCCTACTTCCCCTTCTCTTCCCTCACTCCTCTCTTCTTCCCCCCTTCTAGCCTTCTCCTCTGCTCCTCTTTTCCCTCCCTTTTCTTCCTCTCCTTTTCCCTTTCTTCTCCTCCTCCCCTTCTCTTCCTTCTTTTCTCTTCTCCTACTTCCTTCGTTCTTCCTCTCCTTCTCTTTCCTACTTCCCCTTCTCTTCCCCCACTCCTCACTTTTTCCCCCCTTCTAACCTTCTCCTCTGCTCCTCTTTCCCCTCCTTTTCTTCCTCTCCTTTTCCCTTTCTTATTTCTCTCCTCTCTACCTCCTTCCTCTCTCTTTCCTATTTCCTTCATTCTTCCTCTCCTTCTCTTTCCTACTTCCCCTTCTCTTCCCCCACTCCTCTCTTCTTCCTCCCTTCTAGCCTTCTCCTCTGCTCCTCTTTCCCCTCCCTTTTCTTCCGTTCCTTTTCCCTTTCTTCTTTCTCTTCTCTCTCTCCTCCTTCCCCTCTCTCCTGTTGTTTCCCTTTTCAGTTCAATCTAATGTCAAGCAGCCCCGACTCTGAATTAAAATAAATAATGATATTTGCTTGACGCGTTATGATCCGAGACTGCCTTGCCCCATAGATTTCTGTCCATTAAAATCTTGTTGAAATCTTCAAGTCAGAGCAATGTTGACCCAGTGTCTAATAGAGTTGAGCTGTAACTGGAATTATCTAAAGGATAACAGAATAACAATGTTGGAAGGGACCTTGGAGGTCTTCTAGTCCAACTTCCAGCACAAGCAGGAAACCTCACAGCATTCCAGATTGGCTGTCCTGTCTCTTCTTAAAAACTTCCAGTGATGAAGCTCCTACAACTTCTGTTCCAGTGATTCATTGTCCTCACTGTCAGGAAATTTCTCCTTAGTTCTAGGTTGCTTCTCTACTGGGTTAGTTTCCATCCGTTGCTTCTTGTCCTGCTTTCAGGTGCTTTGGAGATTAGGTTGGCCCCCTCTTCTCTGTAAACTACTCTCAAGTACTGGAAAATTATATCACTCCTAGTCTGTTGTGGCCCGCCAGTAGCCTGAGGAGCTGACAGCGGAGTTGGACAGTGAGGAGGCTGGGGAGGAACATGGACCAGTCCTGGAGTCTGGGGAAGGCCCAGACGAGGGCTCTGCATTGGAGGCAGAAATGAGACCAGGGCCATCTGGGAGTGATGCTCGGACTCTGGAGCCCCCAGAGTCAGACAGCAGAGAGGCAGAGGAACAGGAGGAGCCTGTTACCCAAATACCTGAGCCCCGAATGTCAACCCAAAGACTCAGAGAAGATGGAGGAGGACAAGAAAGTCATGGAGGGAACCACAGAAGCTGGCTCAGCGACTCATGTCAAGACCATCTACTCCTCTTTCCAAGCTGTGGCGGAAGCTGAAGCTGAAGCCGCAAAAAGAGAGCACCAGCTGGGTGCCCACCCCAAAGAACTGGCGCCCAAGCAAGGACACTCATGCCTTGTGAGCAAATGAACTGATGATGGAGAATTGAGACCTACAGGCAACTAAAATCCAGTTTGCATTGAGCAACAGCGCTACAATATACCGACAGGCTATTCTGTTCTTCCATATGATCTTCCTGCTCTCGAGATTTCAAGCATACCACTCTTGCCTTGTTTGGATCATCCCCACCCAACTCCCTGGCTAAGACGCTGAGCTTGTCAATCGAAAGGTTCAAATCCCTAGTGCTGCGTAATGGGGTGAGCACCCGTTACTTGTCCCAGCTTCTGCCAACCTACCTTGTTTCCCTGAAAATAAGACCTTGTCTTATTTACTTATTTTTTTTTTTGAACCCTGAAATAAGTAAGCACTTGGTCTTATTGCCATACTCTCAAAAGCCCGATTGGTCTTATTATCAGGGGATGCCTTATATTGGGGGAAACAGGGTAGCAGTTCAAAAGCACATAAAAAATGCAAGTAGAAAAATAGGGACCATCTTTGGTGGGAAGGGAACAGGGTTCCGTGCGCCTTTGGCATTGAGTCATGCCGGCCACATGACCACGGAGACGTCTTCGGACAGAGCTGGTTCTTCGGCTTTGAAACGGAGATAAGCACCGCCCCCTAGAGTTGGGAATGATTAGAACCTAAGTGCGAGGGGAACCTTTACCTTTAACCTCAAAAAAATGATACTTTCAAAACATTAGATTCCACTACACAGAGTTATCTCAGAAATGGGAGAACGGGTGGACCACTTACAAAAACAATTGCCCAACCTTTTCTAATATCATGAGGTTTTATGAAGTTTCCTAGCTTTATCAGTAGCAAAACGAGAGTGCTGCAAGTGTGTGAGAACACAAGCATGCAAAACTCTTTCTGCAGAACATAGGAAGAAGAATTCATTCTCAAAACGACCACAGCATCAGCCTCACTTCTGAAGGAGCACCGGGTAGCACCAGACAAACAGAAAGTGAGAACCATCCTCAGCTCGATGGACGTGCTGGTAAATCTATTGCAGACACAGGGGTCAACTCTAAGGCCAGACAAGGAATAACAGATGGAAACTGACCAAGGAGAGATTCAACCTAGAAATGAGGAGGAACTTTCTGAGAGTGAGAACAATCAACCGATGGAACAGAAGTTGCCTTCAGAAGTTATGGGAGCTTCCAGTAGCCTTTGGAAGTTGTGGGAGCTTACAGTAGTCGATTGGACTACTGTAATGCTCTCTACATGGGGCTCCGCTTGAAAAGCACCCGGAGGCTCCAGCTGGCCCAGAATGCAGCCGTGCGGGTGGTTGTAGGCGCAACCCATTGTGCCCATGTGACCTCCCTTCTGCGTGAGCTGCACTGGCTCCCAGTGGTCTTCCAGGTGTGATTCAAGGTGTTGGTTACCACCTTTAAAGCACTCCATGGCATCGGACCGGGTTACCTTTGAGACCGTCTCCTGCCACCAGTAGCCTCCCACCGGCCAGTCCGTTCCCACAGAGAGGGTCTCCTCAGGGTGCCATCGGCCAAATTATGTCGGCTGGCGACACCCAGGGGGAGGGCCTTCTCTGTGGGAGCTCCCACTCTCTGGAATGAACTGCCCCCAGAATTACGTAAGATCCCTGACCTCCGTGTATTCCGCTGTGCCCTCAAAACCTTTTTGTTCCACCAGGCCAGGCTATCAATGTGAAGATTTTTAAATTGGTTTTAATCTGGGATTTTTAAATTTGGGGTTTTATATTGAGCCAAATTATTTAAAAAATTTTAATTTTTAAATTGCTGTTTGTCTTGTGCCTTTAATTAGGCTGTGCACCGCCCCAAGTCCTTCGGGAGAGGGGCGGTATAGAAATAAAATTATTATTATTATTATTATTATTATTATTATTATTATTATTATTATTAATAATAATAATAATCACTGGAGGCTTTCAAGAAAAGACTGGACGGGGGTGGGTGGGGACTGGACTAGATCACGTATAAGGTCCCTTCCAACTCTGTTAATCTGTACATTCATATTATAACGTGTACAATTATGATGATAGAAGTGATAGACTAGGCCAGTGATGGCTAACCTTTTTGCCATCGCGTGCCAAAAGCAGGGGGATTGTGGGGGGGTTGCATACCCATAATTCTATGCATGCACATGTGACCCCCATGCTCTGCCCGCTTTTGGTATGCAGAGCCATATCGGTGGGCACGCAAGCTCAGCTCCAGCACACATGTATGCACCGGCCAGTTCATTTTTGGGTCTTCTGGGCCCACCAGAAGTCGGGAAACAGATTGTTTCCAACTTCCGGAGGGCCTCTGGTGTATGTGTGTGGAAGGCCCGTTTTTCACTCTCCCCAGGCTCCAGAGCCTTTCTAGGAGCCTGGGGAGGGCAAAAACAGCCTTCCCCACCCCCAATGGGGGTGTGTGAGGGCAAGTGAAAAACGGGCCTTCCGGTCCCACCGGACCGGAAGCAAATGGGCCATTTCTGGCCTCCAGAGGGCCTCCAGGATGGTGGGGAAGGTCATTTTTGCCCTCCCCAGGCTGCTAGAAAGGCCCTGGAGCCTGGGGAGAGCGAAAAATGGGCCTTTCCCACACACACACCAGAGGCCCTCCAGAGGCCCTCCAGAGGCCAGAAACAGTCTGTTTCCTGGTGGGCCCAGAAGGCCTGAAAATGAGCTGGCCAGTTCATGCATGGGTGCCAGAGTTGAGCTCCTGTGCCCACCGATATGGCTCTGGGTGCCACCACGAGACTAGGCAAAGCAGAAAGGAGATTGGAAAGAAAGTATATATTAATATAAAATTGGGGATGCTCGGATACCAAATAGGGGAAATATCAGACAGCAAAGGAGAAAGAAAGAAGAGAGTAGTGGGTGAGATAGAAGAGGGGAAGGAGAGAGAGGAAAGGAAGAAAGGAAAAAGGAGAGGAAGAAAAGAGAGGGGAAAAGAGTAGGAGAGAAGGCTAGGAAGAAGGAAAAGAGGCGAGGAGTGGGGGAAAGGAAGGGGAAGTAGGGAAGAGGAAGGAGAGGAGGAAGAAAGAAAGTAGGAGAGGAGAGGAGGTAGGAAAGGGAAAGAAAGAAGAAAGAAAGAGAAGAAGGTTTGTTGTAAAACGAGGGGAAAAAAAGGGCAGAAGAGCAATCCCAAATGCAACAAATATGTTTTATTGTTATGCTTTCTTTAGAAAAAAAAGTGTACGTGTATGATTAATTATGGATAAGAGAATGCACATTTACAATATGTGCGTAAGGAATAGTAATAATTTCTTTTCAAAAACAAATACAACTCTGTTCATCTGTAAAACTTAAGAGACCACGAAGCACATCTTCCCACCAGCTTCATAAAGTCCCATCTGTCTCCAAGAATCCAGAAAAGAAAAGGATAAAAAAAAAACCCAACCCAAAATTGTGGCTTGCTTTATGCTAGTCACGTAGCTTTGATGCTAAGGTTTATCTCTCAGGCTTTCCAGTGGAAACGACACAATTCTAATGTGTCATGTCCATGTTCCCTCTCAATGAGAGCTCCGGGGAAATTGCCACGGAAAAAACCCCAAAACAAAACCCAAGCACGGTATGCAAATTAGACAATTGGATGGAACAGCGGCCGGGCAAGGGAAGAAAGCTTTTCGGGTTTCCAACAGGCTGAAGGGAGCTTAAAGAAAAAGGGGAAAAAGGAAAGTCCTCGGTGGAAAGGGAGGATCGGAAGCCCAAGCAGTGGGCTGAAGAGGATGTATAAATGAACCTTATCGGGGATGCATCCTAAAAAGCAGAGACATCACCCTGCCAACAAAAGTGTGTATAGTTAAGGCTGTGGTTTTCCCAGTTGCAATGTATGGCTGTGAAAGTTGGACCATAAAGAAGGCTGAGCGCCGAAGAATTGACGCGACCCCATGGACAATGTTCCTCCAGGCCTTCCTGTCCTCTACCATTCCCCAGAGACCATTTAAGCTCACGTGGACTGCTGTAAGTGACTCCATCCAGCCACCTTGTTCTCTGCCATCCCCTTCTTCTTTTGCCCTCCATCGTTCCCAGCATTAGGCTCTTCCCCAGGGAGTCCTTCCTTCCTTCTCATTAGGTGGCCAAAGTACTTGAGTTTCCTCTTCAGGATCTGGCCTTCTAAAGAGCAGTCAGGGTTGATCTCCTCTAGGACTGGCCGGTTGGATTGCCTTGCAGTCCAAGGGACTCACAGGAGTCTTCTCCAGCACCAGAGTTCAAAGGCCTCCATTCTTTGGCGCTCAGCCTTCCTTATGGTCCAATTTTCACAGGCACACATTGCAACTGGGAAAACCATCGCCTTGACTATACGCACTTTTGTTGGCAGGGTGATGTTTCTGCTTTTTAGTATGCGGTCTAGATTTGCCATGGCTTTCCTCCCCCGGAGCAAGCGTCTTTTCATTTCTTGGCTGCAGTCCCCATCTGCTGTGATCCTGGAACCCAGGAAGATAAAATCTGTCACTCCATTTCTTCCCCATCTATTTGCCAGGATGATCTTCATTGTATCCAGGGGTGAAATGCTCCCGGTTCGGACCGGATTGGGCGATCCGGTAGCGATGGCGGCGGGCAGTTCGGAGAACCCATAGCAAAAATTCCTAACCTCGATGTTTCGTGATCCAACTATCTAACAACTTCAGTGCTGGAAGAGTTGGGTTTAAAGGGTGATGGTGGAGGATGAGGACGAGGAGGACTGTGGGTTCATTATGCTGTGGGGACCATTAGTGGTCTTCTTGGAGACATTTCATGACCCAACTAAGTAATGTCATCAGTGCTAGGAGTGGGGTTTGTGGAGTGGAGGAAGGAGGAGGAGGACTGTGGGCTCTTTGGTGATCTCTGAGCTGGGTTGTTTTCTTCAAGATGTTTCATTAGCCAACTAGGTAACATCATCAGTGTTCGAAGGGAGGTGTTCATCAGTAACTGTGGGTTGCCCAGAGTTGCTGGGAGCCAGTCCACTTGCAAATTTAATAAATTTATTTATTTGTTTATTTATTGGGGGGGAAAAAAACTATTTGAGCCTGGATGAGAATGGCTCTTGATCTGCTCCTGTAGAGTTGCTCCTGTAGGTATTAATTACATTTATAAGCGACCGCCATCGAATGTCTCTCCCCATATCCAGTGGACTCTCCCATTAAATCACTCGGCTAAGCATGGCCATGTATTGACGTGCAAAGCCTGTAAATTAGCGCGCAAGCATCCCACACAACAATGGGAAATAAATGCAGCCATTTTCCCATGACACCACTCTGCCCCCCCCCCCACGAGTTAAGTAAATATCTTCTAGCAGCTCTTTAAAAAAATGTCTTGATTCCTTCTATTTTGGGAGGAGAGAGAGGTTATGTGCCATGAAATGGCTTTAAAAAAAAAATCCTGTGAAATAAGTAATTTTAAACCGTAAAAGGAGGGGGGGTGGAAATGTCTCTCCATACCCTTTCATTATAATTATAATTAAATCAGCCTTAACTGTTATTTAGCCAGCCAATTACAACTGAGAAGAGAAAGGCTGTTTGCTAAGACAGAGACAAAATTCTTCCACCCTGTACATTTTTCCCAGAAATCCTACTCTATTGGTTTTTGATTTTGCTTTATTATAAGTTCTTCCCTAACGGAGAGACTAAATGGATTTAGCATGTCGTACTAAGCCATAGTTTATTTAACCCAGTTTTACTGATGAGCCCACGATTCACCAGGCACACACAGAACAGCCTCCCCGGCTTCTGATGCTTCCATTCATTCATTCTTAATTATTATTATTATTATCATTATTATTATTATTATTATTATTATTATTATTATTATTTAATCTTTAGTGAGATCCACAGCCTTTGAGGCTGGTTAATAGCTCAGCAGCTCGAGTCCTAACCAAGGACCTAGGAACTGTTAAGGTATCATCGGAGGATGTAAGTTGTTGTTGTTGTTGTTGTTGTTGTTATTATTATTATTATTATTATTATTATTATTATTATTATTATTGGTTAATCTGTAGTGAGATTCAGAGTCTTTGAGGCTGGTTAATAGCTCAGCAGCTCGAGTCCTCACCAAGGACCTAGGAACTGTTAAGGTATCGTCGGAGGATGTAAGCTGTTCCGAGTAAGGTGGTTTTTTGTAGAGTCAAAATGTTCAAGTCCGGTAAATTTAGAATTTCTAAATAGCAGGGTAGCTCTTTGGGTATTGTTCCAAGGGCTCCAATTACAATCGGGACAACACACGATTTCTTTTTCTACAGTCGCTCAACTTCAATTTGCAAGTCCCGGTACTTTGTGATTTTTTCCTGCTGCTTATCTTCAATCCGTGCATCACCAGGTATTGCAATGTCAATGAAGCATCCTTTTTTCTTTTCAACTACCGTTATGTCAGGTGTGGTGTGGACCAAGTGCCTGTCAGTCTGAATCCTAAAGTCCCACAAGATCTTGAGTTTCTCATTCTCTAGAACTTTCTCAACCTGATGTTCCCAGTGGTTTTTGCTATACTCAAATCCAAACTTCTGGCACAATTTCCAGTGAATGATCTTAGCAACGTGGTCATGGCATTGTAGATAGTTGGTTTGTGAAATTTTGCTGCACCCACTGATCAGGTGGTCGATTGTCTCATCTTTCTCATTACAGAGGCGGCATTTGCTGTTGGTGGTAACATGTTGAATTTTTGCCTTCATGCAGTTTGTGGCTAGGGCTTGTTCTTGAGCTGCCAAAATAAAGCTTTCTGTTTCTTTTTTCAGTACTCCTGATTTTAACCAGTTCCAAGTTAGTTTCTGGTCAGCTTTGCCTTCAATACTTTTCAAGTATTTATTTATTTATTATTATTGGTTAATCTGTAGTGAGATTCACAGCCTTTGAGGCTGGTTAATAGCTCAGCAGCTTGAGTCCTAACCAAGGACCTAGGAACTGTTAAGGTATCATCAGAGGATGTAAGCTGTTCCGAGTAAGGTGGGGTTTTTTTTTTGTTGTTGTTGTTATTATTATTATTATTGTTATTATTATTATTATTATTATTATTATTATTATCTCTTTTATTCATTAAACATGAAACTCAGTCAACTGAACATTTTAAAATGTGTCACATATACCATTGACCAGTGCTAATGGTTGACACAGGCTGCTGCCAGTGCCCTAGATATCAACCAAGTACCTTCTTAAAATATATGATTATTATTTAAATATTAAATGTATTGATATATATTACCCTGTTTCTCCGAAAATAAGACCCAACTGAAAAATAAGTCCTAGCATGATTTTTCAGGATGCTCGTAATATAAGCTCTACCCCCAAAATAAGACCCAGTTAAGATTGTCAGCCAGATGGATGCATTTAGTACCGTATTTCCCCCCCAAATAAAACCTACCCAGAAAATAAGTCCTAATGTGTCTTTTGGAGCAACAATTAATATAAGAAAGACCCGGTCTTATTTTCAGGGAAACACAGTATTAAAATATATTATTATTATCATTTACTTCATTCATTAAAAATGAAACTCAGTCAACTGAACATTCAAAAATGCATCACAAATATCAACTTCCAACACTGGAAGTTTTGAAGAAGGGATTGGACAACAATTTGTTCGAAATGATATAGGGTT
The DNA here is from genome assembly GCA_030761175.1 of Masticophis lateralis. Classification (NCBI taxonomy): domain Eukaryota; kingdom Metazoa; phylum Chordata; class Lepidosauria; order Squamata; family Colubridae; genus Masticophis; species Masticophis lateralis. The sequence continues at coordinate 6,967,100 of JAUDYJ010000015.1, forward strand.
TCCTGCCTAAGCAGGGAGTTGGACTAGAAGACCTCCAAGGTCCCTTCCATAACTCTGTTATTTTGCATCTAAAAATATAGATATCCTTATAATAATAATATAGATATCATTCTGTCCCAGTTCCTCGGGAAGGACTCTAGAGTTGGACCCAAACCTCCAGATCCATCTAAACATCTGGCTGACTATGCAATTATTATTGCTATTTTAGAATTGGCAAATGTGAACAGCCAGTCAGAATATCTCATGCCGATGGGGAAGGAACAAAAAAAAAAACCAGTCTTAAGTGAAAAGAACAGCCACTTCCTTTGAGGCTTTCAGCAATAAAGACAACGATAAAAACATCCCCAGCAGAAATTTGAAAGTAATTCTAAAGCACCTTGAGAATAAGCTTTTTTTTAAAAAAAAAGAAGAAGAAGAAGAAGAAAAGGCTTTTTCTCAGGGGGGAAAAAAAACTTGGGAGATGCGCAAGGCAAATTTCAGTATAGCATCACTAAACTCAACAATATACCACGCTATAACTCTGAGCCTTTCGGGAAACATCTTTTCCGTTTGAAAGTAATTTGAAAAGCCCACTTTCTTTCTTCAGAATGAAGGAAAGTGCTGGAAGGAAGAAGGGAAGGCAAGGTTGTATAGCAACAACTGAATGTAGAAACTAAGAAGAAAAGAAACTCGCCAAGCCATAAGAAAACAAAATACTTTTTCCTCAATGAGATCAGAAGAAAAATTCAGTTCCAACTTCAAAGATTGCGAAGGTATCAAGTCTACCAAGGAAAGCCAAGTGAAGGCTTGGCTTCAGTTCCAGGAGGGCCTATCACCAATTTACAGTTTATTTTGACCCCATTTTATGGCTGTCGAGTGAAGAAGGGCTATACAGTTTTTAGACTATGTCTAGTCTAAGGAAGAGAAGGATAATGGGTGGGGGGGGAGAGAACAGGGATGGATGACATGATAACGGTCTTTCAATATTTAAGGGATGGTCACAGAAAAGATGGGGTCTATGTCCACTTATTCTCCAAAGCACTTGAGGGCAGGAGAAGAAGCGATAGATGGAAACAAAGCTAGGAGAGAAGCAACCTGGAACGAAGGAGAAACTTCCTAACAGTGAGAACAATTAACCAGTGGAACGACTTGTCTCCAGAAGTTGTGGGTGCTCCATCATCACTGAAGAGATTAAGAAGAGATTGGACAGCCATTTGTCTGAAATGGTATAAGTCAGGGTTCGGCAACTTTAAACACTCAAAGAGCCACAAAGGTCCTAAGCGGAAGCCCCCTGTTCAACTCTGCAGCCAACCGGAAGTCCAGTTCCCCCATCATAGTCTCCTCCTAGCACAGCGTCCTTTTTCCTCTGCTGACCGGAAGTCCCGTTCCCCCATCATAGTCTCCTCCTAGCACAGCGTCCTTTTTCCTCTGCTGACCGGAAGTCCCGTTCCCCCACCATAGAGTGTCTTCATAGCACAGCATCCTTTTTCCTCTACCTGTCCTAACCGAAAGCCCTATCAATTGTGGAGCCAACCAGCAACAGGGAGTCGCAGCAAAAGGATAAAAGAGCCACATGCGGCTCCAGAGCGACGGGTTGCTGACCCCTGGTATAGGGTTTCCTGCTGGAGCAGTGGGTTGGACTAGAAGACCTCTGAACTCCCTTCCAGCCCTATGATTCTATGTTATATGTTCTAAAATAGATAGATAGATAGATAGATAGATAGATAGATGGATGGATGGATGGATGGATGGATGGATGGATGGATGGATGGATGATAGAGAGAGAGAGAGAGAGAGTGGGGGGGGGAAATGAGATGGTGAGGATTTAAATCATCATGAGGAAATGACAGAGAAAGCTGGAAAGATTTTGAATTGTGTCTGCTTTTCATTACAATCTTAGTTAGCCTGGAAGAGTGGGCTACCAAAGTTTCCATGGAAAGCTCTCCAGAAGGTTTTCAGATCTCAAGAAACAAGCAAACCAAATTTGTCTCCAGATGTAAACAATCATTTAAAATCTAGTTTTAAAAACGAACCCCTTTTCCATGACCGTCAATGGGGGAAAACACCATGACATTCCCACAACAGTTAGTGAACAAGCCAGGTCTCTGGACTTTCCATGTCTAGAAGAGCAGCTGTCAAACTCGCCCCAAAGCTGAGAAGACGTTGATCATCCAAAACATGTTATGACATCTTCTACAGAATAGAAATAGAATAACAGTGTTGGAAGGGACCTTGGAGGTCTTCTAGTCCAACCCCCTGCTTAGGCAGAAAACCCTACACCACTTCAGACAAATGATTATCCAACCTCTTCTTAAAAGCTTCCAGTGTTGGAGCATTCACAACTTCTGGAGGCAGAAGTTGTGAATGCTCCATACAGTTCGACAACCTCCTCAGAGGCTGGTCCCCTTCTTAGCATTGGCCATAAACATTTCCCATTCACTAGGGATTTGAAGATTGTGTCATTTCTTGGGATATCGCACAAGGTAGCCTATTCGCTGAGATTTCCTTTCATAATACAATGAGAAACAGATCTAAAGATCAACAAAAAAATACCCTGTGAAGACATTTAACAGTGGAGAAGAAGTGAGAGGGGAAATAGAGAGGGGACAGGAGAAGGAGTGAAGGAGAAAGGGAAGGAGAGGGAAGGAGAGAAGAAGGAAGGAAGGAAGGAGAGAGAAGGAGAGGGGAATAGAGAAGAGAAGGAGGGGAAAGAAGAGGAAAGGAGAGGGATGCTGTAAAAAGGTTGAAATATGGTATACAGGAGAAAATGGACAATTTCGTATTTTTTTTTCTTGAGGATTATACTATTGAAACTATAATGGAAGATAATAGGATGTTAAAGCACATCGGTTTAGATGTTACTCAGTGGTAGGTTTCAACATTTTTTACTACCGGTTCTGTGGGTGCAGCTTGGTGGGCATGGCTTGGTGGGCATGGCTTGATGGGCATGACATGACTTGGTGGGCGTGGCTTGGTGGGCGTGGCTAGGAGAAGGATACTGTAAAATCTCCATTCCCACTCCACTCCAGGGGAAGGATACTGCAAAATCTCCATTCCCACCCCACTCCAGGAGAAGAATACCATAAAATCTCCATTCCCACCCTACTCCAGGGGAAGGATACTGCAAAATCCCCATTTCCTCCCGATCAGCTGGGACTTGGGAGGCAGAGAATAGGTGGGGGATGGGGCCAGTCAGAATTTTTACTACCGGTTCTCCGAACTACTCAAAATTTTCGCTACTGGTTCTCCAGAACTGGTCAGAACTGGCTGAAACTCACCTCTGATATTATTGCATACTAGTTATTATTTATATGAAAATTAAAATTTTGTGTAAAAGGTAGGAGTAAATAATATGAAATAAGGAAAAGGGAATGTAATAATTAGGAATGTGTTTATCTGTATTGAAATGCATGCTACTCTAAACATCGCGCCATTCACACAATGATAGGTATCAATTTAAAATGATAATAATAATAATAAAAACTTGATTAAAAAAACATTAACACCCTAAAATGTAGTAAGATGACGGCAGAGTGATACAATGCTAAGAATTGCTTAAGGGCAATTCGCTCATATTGAATTTACAGCATAAGGTTAGTTCAACCTCCCATGTCTTTAGGTCAAATCCCCGGATCGATTTGCTACATCAGATCCAATCAGGGGCCTTCAAAATCAATTTGAAGATCTGAAGGACTTCTTGCACATGCTTTTATCCAATCAAATCAATGCATCCTGGCAGCTTGAATGGACTGTTCAAATCAATTTGTCAAACTGAAATCTAATCTCCGTGGAGCCACACACCCATATAACATCCGAAAGATCAAATCAGTCAAATCAGGAGTAGATAGAATTACCTTTCTGAAATTCTATCTTGGACTTCCAGAAACTCCAAAATGCTTCCGTGCAGGAAGAAGAGAAAATTCAATCTTAGGGATCATTGTAACTATATGTCCGAGGTCTTCTAATCCAACTGCCTGATCACCCGGAAGAGTTTAGACCATTCCAGACAAATGGCTGTGCAGTCTCTTCTTGAAAGCCTCCAGTGATGAACTTCTGAAGACAAGCCATTCCACTGATGGATTATCCTCACTGTCAGGAAATTTCTCCTTCGTTCTAGGTTGCTTCTCTCCTTGATTATTTATTTTTATTTATTTTATTTATTTGTTTATTTTGTCGAGTACATATTAGATAATATATATAAGCATGAATTGAATACATAAAATGAATACAATTAAAGGGATCATTAGGACAGGGATGGTAGGCACACTGGTGCACTTATGCACGCCCCTTAGAGACCTCTTAGGAATGGGGTGAGGTCAACAGTAGACAGTCTAAGGTTAAAATTTGGGGAGGTTTGGGATGAAACCACAGAGTCAATTAATGCATTCCAGGCATTAATGACTCTGTTGCTGAAGTCATATTTTCTGCAATCGAGTTTGGAGCGGTTCACTTTAAGGTTGTATCTATTGTGTGCTCGGGTATTGTTGTGGTTGAAGCTGAAGTAGTCATTGACAGGTAGGACATTGTAGCGGATGATTTTATGAGCTATGCTTAGGTCATAAAAGGCGGCGTAGTTCTAAATTTTCTAAACCCAGAATTTCAAATCTGGTGGCGTAGGGTATTTTGTTACGAGCAGAGGAGTGGAGGACTCTTCTTGTGAAATATTTCTGGACGCGCTCAATTGTATTAATGTCCGATATGCAGTGCGGGTTCCAGACAGATGAGTTGTATTCGAGAAGTGGTCTAGCAAATGTTTTGTATGCTTTGGTTAGTAGTGTAATATTATCAGAGAAGAAGCTACACAAGATTAGGTTTACAACCCTTAATGCCTTTTTGGTGATGTTGTCCTGTCTTCAGGTGCTTTGGAGAATAGCTTGACTCCCTCTTCTTTGGGGCAGCCCCTGAGATATCAGAAGACTGCTATGATGTCTCCCCTAGTCCTTCTTTTCATTAAACTAATCATACCCAGTTCCTGCAACCGTTCTTCATATGTTTTAGCCTCCAGTCCCGTAATCCTCTTTGTTGCCCTTCTCTGCACTCTTTCTAGAGTCTCCACGTCTTTTTTACATCATGGCGACCAAAACTGGATGCAGGATTCCAAGTGTGGCCTTACCAAGGTATTATAAAGTGGTATTAACAATTAAAACCCCGGACCACATGTTTTCTGAATAGTTTTTATCCCAGAGCTATAATGGAACTCACCAATGAACTAAAGAGCCACCAACAGTGAGCTGTTGGACGGCATTACTTGGTCTGTTGTGTGGATGTTTGGGTGGTTTAGGGGTGGGGAATTTGTGGTGAATGGTAGTGTGTTTGGGGATTGTTACAGTATGTGTGCTGGACCTAGTCTTTGGGTGTTAAGTGAATTTCATTGTAAGGGTATACTGTGTATACATGTACAACAGTGGTGAAATGTAAAAATTGTTTCTACTGGTTCTGTGGGTGTGGCTTGGTGGGGGGGTAATGTGACTGGGTGGGCATGGCCATTTTTTTTTTTACTTTTAAAAGTATTTTTTCTACAACCTTAAGAGGTTGCGGAAAAAAAATGCTTTTAAAAGCCTCTGACGATCAGGCAACTCAGCTGGGATCATCAGAGGCTTTTAAAAGCATTTTTTTCTGCAACCTCTTTGGCCGAAGAGGTTATAGAAAATTTTTTTTAAAAAGCCTTTGATGATCCCAGCTGAGTTGCCTGATCGTCAGAGGCTTTTAAAAGCATTTTTTCTATAACCTCTTCGGCCAAAGAGGTTGTAGAAAAAATGCTTTTAAAAGTTTTTTTAAAAAAGCCTCTGATGATCGTGTGGCTCAGGTAGGCATGGGGGGTGGGGGCAGGGAAATTTGCTACCGGTTCTCCGAACCTCCTGCTGCCATTGCTATCGGATTGGGTGATCTGGTCTGAACCAGGAGCATTTCACCCCTGACATACAATGACAATAAAGTTGTTATTTACTTTATTCATTAAACATGAAACTCAGTCAACTGAACATTCAAAAAGAGCATCACCATACTGACTAGGTGCTAATGGTGATATGGGTTGCTGCCAGCGTCCTAGGTATCAACCAATCTCATTATTATTATTATTATTATTATTATTATTATTATTATTATTATTATTATTATTATTATTTCACGTGATCTTGATTCTATCCCTCTGTTTATGCAGCCTGGGATTCTGTAACTAAAGTTGCTTAATGTGGAAGATGCATACTGGGAACTAACAGCATTCTGAATCTCGGAATTTGTTTTGAATACTAGAACACACAACCCAATTCACAGTCTCTTCCAACCCTCAAAATTAACTTCTAATTACCTCTTATTGCTCTTCTTTCAGCAATACGGCACATGTGGGTGCATAAAAGAGACGGGTTTTATTGCTGCATTAGCGAAACAAGGAGCTCAGAAATCCTTGCCAATCTTCTGCAAATCAGCCAGTTATACCTTCTTCTCATTTTTTTGTCTTTTTTCTTTTTTGAGCCGTGCACCATAACAAATCCTCCGTAACAAGTCCTCGTCAATCTTGTGATTTAGAGCAGAGGTCCCCAAACCTCTGGGTTGCGGGCTGTACGAAACTGGGCCTAATAAGTGATGAGCAAGCACAAACATGTGCGAAACACCCCTTGCACAAGTGGCAGGACATTCTCACGCGAGCGGAAGGCACTTGGGCTCATGCATGAAGTTTCACTAGCGTGAGGGGTGGGCATTCGCACAAGCATTCTCTGTTCGTTTAGTTTAGTTTATTGCCATGGCATCTCGTACGACAAAATTAAATGCCATCTTCAGGGTACATTATAACTATCAAAATGAAACACAAAGACACATCCTTCACATTCTACACAATTGAACTGAAACCCCCTGATACTGCATTAATATTGCACAATACAGTAGAATTCAATGTACTGTAGTTACTGCTCTGGGATAGAAGGTGTTTTTCAGTCTATTTGTCCTTGTTTTTATGATCCTGTACCGTCTGCCAGATGGTAATAGTTCAAAAAAAAAAAAAAGGGTGCCTAGGATGAGATGGCTCTTTAAGAATGTTTTGAATTTTCTTAAGGCAGCGGGACAGTGGTTTCAAAATTTTTACTACCGGTTCTGTGGGTGTGGCTTGGTGGGCATGTAAAATCTCCATTCTCACCCGACTCCTGGGGAAGGTTACTGCAAAATCCCCACTTCCTCCCAATCAGCTGGGACTTGGGAGACAGAGAATAGGTGGGGGCAGGGCCAGTCAGAATTTTTACTACTGATACTCAAAATTTCTGCTACCGGTTCTCCAGTTATCTACTTGACGTGACCTAGTTTGGTAAAGAAACATCTGTAAGGAAACTACCAAGCTCAGAGAGCATCAAAGAACCGATAGTTCTTTTCATTTCCTTCTCCTTCACTCTGCAAACTCTATTCCCTTCGAGCACTGATGATGTGACCTTGTTTAGTAATGACACATCTGCAAGAAAACGACCAAGCTCATAGAGCACCAAGGATCCCATTGTATATTCTACCTAAGCGGATAATAATGGTATGTGCCTTTTATTCCAAAGCATCAGACCACCAGCATCATATTCCACCAGGCGGTAACATCCCCAGATTCTTTCAAGTACGATTACACCATCGTTCCTCCTACCTGTATATTTTATACCGAGTTGTAAATCCCTGACGATGTCTTTCCACAAAGGATAAGTAGCTCCGCGAATGGTGGAACGGCCCCCTGTCTGAAATAAGCCAATCAAATTCCTTGGAGACATGTTGGTTGGTCACGGCAGGCTCCTGGTGAGAAGGGTGGACAGTGAGATGGTCCCATATAAAGAGGAAGTACAGGAACTCAGTAACCCTCCAGCTCATGCTTTTCTGTCTGCCTTTTCCCTCTCATTCTTGCGCCATTCCGTGGACTCCTGCAGAGGAAGGAAAAGAAAGAGAGAAAGGGTGAATTCGGCTATCCCATGGACTTCAAAAGGTGATGTCATACCCCTGTTGGAATCTGTGAAGCTGTAAAAGTGAAGGCAGACTGAATACACTTTGAAGCTTGACATAAATGTTATAATTTGTGGACTACCTGGCAGCAGATATCTGTTTTAAACTGCCTTCAAATACAATTTATCGTTCAAATCGGGGGGGGAAAATAACCCAAAGTTTATAGAGACTGCACAGAAGTTGGCAAGCAGACGGGACTCTTCGAAGAGTTATGTCCCAATGGTTATGGCTGGACTCTCTCGTGGAAGTTAGACTCCCTCGTCTTCCAGTTAGCAAACTACCTCTAAGTTAGCTCTGCCTCCGAGCAATTAAGAAACAAAAGGCAATTAAACATTGTCAGAAGCGATTAGGTAAATACGTTGAGTAATTAAGCCTATGATTTGTGGGCTGCTGCAACGGAATGGATGGATGGTGTCATTAAAAAAAAGGGGGAATTTAAGGAACAAAGGAAAATATGGAAAGTTACTCCAGAGGAAAAGGTCAGGATCTGTGATGCTCTAATTGTGTCATCACAGTATCTGGTTTTGGATCCAACTAAGCAGCTGCGACCTTGCCAACTCTCTTAAATTTATAGTGGGAGATTTAGGATAAATCTCCCCCTTTATAGATTCAGTGGCAGGAAAAGAAGACAACGATTTATATTAAAATATTTATTTACTGGCTTATTCAACCTGCCTGCCGCTCATCTCCTCTAACGTATTTTATGTAAGCTTTTATGAGGCGCTGCAACTTATTTATGCATTATTGTTGAACTGTTTCTGCAAGTTGTTGTATAAATATGGTCCTGAACACAGTTCATTAAATTCTTAAATAAATAGATCCCATTGAAGAGACTATATCGAGCACAAGGTTGAACTCGGAGGTCCTTGGCACTCTCTGAGCTTGGCTGTTTTCTTGCCGTCATTTCATGACCCAGCTAGGTAACATCATCAGTGCTAATAGGGAATGGGGTTTGTTCTCTTTCTATTTACTAGTAGCTTGTCCTGTCAGTCTTTGTGGTTCCTCACTTCCCTTCTGGCACTGATGCTGCTGTCTAGTTGGGTAATGAAATGTTTGCAAAGCAGACAACCAAGCTTAGTCCTCCTCCTCCTCCTCCTCCTCCTCCTCCTCCTCCTCCTCCTCCTCCTCCTCCACTATGCAAACCCCACTCTCTTCTAGCGCTGATGCTGTTGCCTAGTTGGGTAATGAAGTGTCTGCAAACAGACAACCAAAGTCAGTTCCTCCTTCTTCTCCTCCTTCCCCTTCCCCTTCCCCTTCCCCTTCCCCTTCCCCTTCCCCTTCTCCTTCTCCTTCTCCTTCTCCTCCTCCTCCTCCACTATGCAAAACCCACACTCTCCCAGCATGGATGAAGTTACCTAGTTGGGTAATGAAATGTCTCCGAGCAGACAACCAAGCTCAGAAAGCACCAAGAGCCCCATAATCCTCCTCCTCCTCCACTCCGCAAACCCCACTCTCTTCTAGCACCTGATGATGTTACCTAGTTAGGGGATGAAACATCCACAAGCAGACAATGAAGCTCAGAAATCACTAAGGACCCCTCAGCCATCTTTCTCCTCCTCCTCCTCCTCCTCCTCTTCTTCCACCACCACTCTGCAAACCCCACTCTCTCCCAGCACTGATGAAGTTACCTAGTTGGGTAATGAAACATCTGCGAGCGGGCAACCAAGTTCAGAGGGGACCAAGGACCCCACCAATCTAAACCCCACCAATATAAATTTGTGCAGGAGACATAAACCTACCTACCTCCGTCATCATCAGTGGTAATATATTCTTCGCAATTAAAATTGGATAGTGTGAACTAATGTGTGCGAGACCTGGTGAGCAGCTGGCGTGATCCAGCTGGATTATTTCCCTCCCGCGGTGATATTCTGCCTTGCAACCCAGAGACAGCGCTATTTTAAGTCCGTTAAACGTCCCATTTCAATTTTGCCTCCCTTCTGTTAAGGCCCGCCAGAGACTAGCAAGTCCACTTTACACTTTTCCCCCCTTCGCACCTCACAACCGCTTCTCAACATCTGTTCCCTTTGCAAACGAGATGTTCTTTCGCTTTTCTGGGCCCCCTTCTCCCCCCATCCATCCCCCAGTGCAACCTATGTTCCTGCGACAGTTGGGGGAAATCAAAACACCGTCAAACCCGATAATGAAAAAAAAAAACCTCTTTGCACTTGTAAAGTTCGCACTTAATTAATCGGCGCGCAAGATTGATCAGACGCCTTCCGCGTTCCGTTTTTCCAAGCAGGAACAAAGTAACAACAACCACAACAGCAACAACTTGGAAAGAACGCCGTCTTAAACAGGGTGGAAACATTTTATCATGCTCCCGCATCGAAAATTCACCAACCGCATCCTTTGAGTTTGAAGCCTGGCTAGGTGGCTCAGTGGCTAAGATGCTGAGCTTTGTCAATCAGAAAGGTCGGCAGTTTGGGTGGTTCGAATCCCTACTACAGGTCTCATGCGTGAGCAGGGGGTTGGGTTTGATGACCTCCAAGGTCCCTTCCAACTCTGTTACGGTTACTTTCTAAGTTCGGGATGTGCTTCCCGCATCTGATGTTGTACCCAAACGAAAGCTAAATTCTTGATGGGAAGTCGTGCGTGCACAGAACGCAGTAAACCCCAGTTGGCTGTATTTATTAAATACAGATAGCCCTTGACTTACAACGGTTTGTTTAGTGACCGTTCAAAGTTAGAAAGGCACTGAAAAAATTGACTTTAGACCATTTTCGACATGAAGGAACGGAAGGGGAGGGAGGGAGGGAGGAAAGAAGGAAGGTAGGAAAGAAAGAGGGAGGAGGAGGAGGAGAAGAAAAAGAAAGAAGAAGAAGAAGAGAGACAGAGAGAGAGAGAGAGAGAGAGAAAGAAAGAAAGAAAGAAAGAAAGAAAGAAAGAAAGAAAGAAAGAAAGAAAGAGGAAGGAAGGAAGGAAGAAAAAGGAAGAGAGAGAGAGAGAGAAAGAGAGAGAGAGAGAGAGAGAGAGAGAAAGAAAGAAAGAAAGAAAGAAAGAAAGAAAGAAAGAAAGAAAGAAAGAAAGAAAGAGTGTCAGGGTTCCAAGTAATACCCAATGGGGTGTTCCCCACAGGAAGGAAGGAAGGGAGGAAGGAAGGAAGGAAGAAAAAGAAAGAAAGAAAGAAAGAAAGAAAGAAAGAAAGAAAGAAAGAAAGAAAGAAAGTAAGTAAGTCAGGGTTCCAAGTAACACCCAGTGGAGTGTTTCCCAAAGGAAGGAAGGAAGGAAGGAAGGAAGGAAGGAAGGAAGGAAGGAAGGAAGGAAGGAAGGAAGGAAGGAAGGAAGGAAGGAAGGAAGAGGTTCAACCAGCAAGCTTAATGCAGATTAGTCCATTGCACAGAACTGTCCCTGTATCTTTTCACAAACCATGACTGACTTTGGAAAGCCATCTAAACAAACCGAATATATGACTTTGTTCAGTGACCGGCCCAGGGGTCAGAAGGCTGACCTTCTAAGTTTCTCCTCCAGCAGATGTGGTGGTGGGGAGGGAACCCAGAGATCAAATGAGGAAAGTGTCTTCAAGGCAAATCCCTCATCAATCAAACTCCCATGGCCTTCTCTTCTCCAACCCAAGCATTAACCTGTCCCTTCTCTCTCTCGGTGACAAGCTGAAAATGGTTGTTTCTCTCCCTGTGTGAAATGGAAGGGGACGGCGAGTTTGCAACAGGGTGCAGAAATGGAAAACAGGCCGTTCTTCTTGAGTCCCGGCCTCTCCAAATAAATGCACCTTTCTTGAAACAGATCTGTTCCAGTTGAAAGAAGAATTGTAAGGTCTGGGTCAGTCAATTGGGTTGCAAACAGTGGTCCTTAGTGTTCCCATAAGTTCCCGTAAGCAAAGTCATAATATGAGAGGGTCAGGAATGGAATGGAATGGAATGGAATGGAATGGAATAGGATTCAAAATAGAATAGGGATAGGGATGGGGATGGGGATGGGGATGGGGATGGGGATGGGGATGGGGATGGGGATGGGGATAGGGATAGGGATAGGGATAGGATAGGCTAGGCTAGGCTAGGCTAGGCTAGGCTAGGATAGGCTAGGATAGGATAGGATAGGATAGAATGCGGAATGGAATGGAATGGGATTCAAAATAGGAATAGGAATAGGAATAAGAATAAGAATAGGAATGGGATGGGATGGGATGGGATGGGGTAGACTAGACTAGACTAGACTAGACTAGAATAGAATAGAATAGAATAGAATAGAATAGAATAGAATAGAATAGAATAGAATAGAATAGAATAGAATAGAATAGAATTCAAAATAGAAGAGAAATAGGAATAGGAATGGAATGGAATGGAAAACAGAGTCAAAATAACAAAGTTGGAAGGGACCTTGGAGGTCTTCTAGTCCAACCCCCTGCTCAGGCAGGAAACCCTACACCACTGATGGCTAACCTTTTGGCCATCGCGTGCCAGGAGGGGTGGGGGGGGGAGGTTCATGCACGTGCTTGCATGGCCACACCCATAATTCTATGCGCCCCACCCTGCACATGTGTGCATAACCCCCCTTCCTCCCCCACTCCTGGCACACGATGACCCGGTAGGCCCGTTTTTCTTTCTCAACTGGCTCCAGATCCTCTCTATGCATCAGAGGAGGGCGAAAACAGCCTTCCCCACTCCCTTGGAGGCCCTCCGGAGGCCTGAAACGGCCCATTTCCCAACTCCCGGTGTGACAGGAAGTGACTTTTTTGCTGTCCCCAGCCTCCAGAGCCTCTCTAGGAGCTGAGCTGGCATGCCCACTGATATGGCTATGCCATAGGTTCACCATCACGGCCCCATACCATTTCAGGCCAATGGCCGTCCAGTCTCTTTATTAAGCACCTCCAGTGTCGAAGCATTCACAGTTTCCGGAGGCAAGTCATTTCACTGATAAAGTAAAGTACTCTACATAACAAACGACTTTTTAAAAAAATGAACAAAGAGAATACCGTAGCTTGGATATCTTTACCGGGATGTCAAGACCCTAGCAATAATCTGACAATATCAAAGGCATCAACATTCAACTCGGGCTCTTTTGCACAGCCCATAATATCCGACTCCGTGCTCCATTGTTACTAAGGAAACAACCCCACTGGACTTAAATGGCATCGACCTGGAGATGAATGGGTCTGAGATGTGTTTCTTTTTTCTCTTTAAAGAAGATTAATATCATCAAAGTTTTAAAGGCTTTAGATGACCTCCAGTGTCTTTATTACTCATTGCGTTTGGTGTTGCCGAAGGGAGTTTAATAATATCTGGAAGATCACAGTTCCTAATCTCTGATTTGCCCAGAAATGAGGTTGAGGATTAAAAATATATTGTACAGGTATGATTGTTTGTCTTGATTGTCCATGATCTTGAAGGTGAAATTGTCTTCTTTCCCACATGCCCCTAATCTGGAAGGACTAGGGGTGACATGAGAACAGTATTCCAATATTTGAGAGGCTCCTACAGAGAAGAGGGAGGAGGTTTGTCAACCTATTTTCCAAAGCACCAGAATGCAGGATAAGAAACAACGGATGGACTAATAAAGAGACATATTGATTTTAAACCAGAGATATTTTTATTGGGGATTCTACCAGAGACATTGAATGAAGAACTACAATACTTAATTGTGAACATTTTAACAGCAGCTAGAATTGTATTTGCCAAAAATTGGAAAGGAGAGAAGATAATTACTGATGAAGAAATTATTAAGAAAATGTTGGACTGTGCTGAAATGAGTAGATTGACATTTGAAATAAGAGAACAGGAAGATAAACAGTATTATTTGATATGGGAGATATTTTATCAATGGTTTGACAAAAAAGTATGGAGATGAGATAGCATATATAAAATGAAACTTTTGATAAAACGGTTAAATATTTATCTTCTGTTCAACTGAAGAATAATTGTTACACGATGAGATTTGGAAAATTGTAAGCACGAAATGATTTAGACCGATCGAGATGCTGTCTATGATTGTTTGTAAGGATGATGTTTTTTAAGCTGTTTTTTATTTTAACTCAAAAATAAAACTTTTTTTTTAAAAAAAGAAAGAAACAATGGATGGAAACTCAGCACGGAAAGACCTAGAACTGAGGAGAAATTTCTTGAAATGTGAGAACAATTAATCAGTGGGACAGCTTGCCTCCAGAAATTGTGAGGGCTCCAGCACAATAGGTTTATTAAGAAGAGATTGGACAATCATTTGTCTGAAATGGCACAAGGTCTTCTGATTGAGCAGGAGGTTGGACTAGAACAGGGGTCACCAACCTTTCGGACTTCAGGGACCACTAAATTCATAATTTTAAATCCTGCGGACCGCTGATATGATCTGCCTAATGACTGGCTTGTTGGGCGTGGCTAGATGGTCATGTGACTGAGCAGGCATGGCTAACTCAATGTCACTCATGCTCGACGGCCTCTACTCACCCCTACTCTCTTAACCACTCCTCATCTGCCCACCTGAGCTTCTTAGGGCCCCAACAGGAAGCAGTTGTTGGAGCTAAGCAGCCACCATGAGAAAGAGTTGGCAAAACAGCTCAGTTCAAATTGGATCTGGCCGAGAAGGAGGCTCAGCAGAAGCACCTCACTGAGGACTAGGAGCATAGGCTTTCCACACAGAGGGAAGACCTGCAGGAGTGAAAGGCCAGGTACCGGCATTTGGAGGCTCAGCGGGCTGAGATGGTCAGCCAGTTCCAGGCCATGAGGCAGTCCCACTGGAACGAGGCCCTCTGGCTCTTCGCCACCAGCAGTACTTCCCTCCAGCCTTCGCCCAAAGCCCCACACCGGGAGGCTGAAGCAGACCCCAAGTCAGAATTTTTGCCCCCCTCTGACCTGCCCAAAAAGATCCCAAAGGGGAGACTCTCTGTAGCAACACAAACGTTCATTGCACATATCCGGCCCAGGGGCCGTAATTTGAAAACCCCTGATTGAGTGCAATATAAAACATGCAAAGAATTTTCTGACGACCACCAACATTTTCTCACAGACCACCAGTGGTCCATGGACCACCAGTTGGTGACTGCTGGACTAGAAGACCTCCAAGGGTTCTGGTTATTCTGATTTATTCTTCCAAGCACCTGAAGGCAAGACAAGAAGCAACAGATAGAAACTAATCAAGCAGAGAAGCAACCTAGATCAAAGGAGAAATGTCTTTAATTGTGAGAGCAAATAATTAGTGGAATGGCTTATCTCTAGAAGTTGAGGGTGCTTCAACATTGGAGGTGTCTAAGAAGAGACTGGATATCCACTTAGCTGAAATGGTATTTAGGGTCTCCTCTGCTTGAGCAGGGGGTTGGACTGGAAGACCTCCAAGGTCTCTTCCAGCTTTATTCTGATTGATTGAACCTCTCTCCTCTGGCTAAAAAGTCTGAATAACCCAGGCAGTTTCTCTCTTCTGCAGCTTCTATCTTTACACCGCATCTCCTCATTGCTTCTACAATCTACACGTTGCAGTCACTCAGTCTTCAATGCTATCTTATCTCTGTATTGACAACCATCTTATCAATGGATGCCATGTCCATACCTGACAGGGTTTATAAACACCTCTTTCTCCAATTTTTGCTAGTTCTCTGTCTGCTCCTTCCACCTCTAGCTTCTACCCAAAGCTGCTTTTTCAAAAGGCATCTGGCCTTGCTTTGTTTTTGTTTCAGTTCTCATCCATGAAGTCAGAACTGACGACCGCAGTCAAAACCGAAGAAGCTTCTTGTTTTTTTCAAGGAAAAACCAAGAAAACCCAGTTGCCTCTTGAAAAAGCAGCTTTGGGACAACCATGACCTAGGTGACTGAGAATCTCCACAGAAATTTGGTTGAGTGGGTTTTCTTTCACCACCGATGGCTTTGTGACATCCTGGTGGGACAAGAAACAAATGGGTCTTTGTTCAAGAAGTTGCATCATAACATCCATGTACCCTGATCTTCCCAGAAATTTTTTTTTTTGAGAAAGGGGCATAATACGATTTTGAAAATTCTTGTCTATGGGGATTCTTGGATTGTTTTTTAGAAAAAGGAGGAGGAGGAGAAGGAGGAGGAGGAGGAGGAGGAGGAGGAGGAGGAGGAGGAGGAGGAGGAGGAGGAGACAAAGGACAAGGAAGAGGAGGAAAAGAGGGAGGAGGAGGAGGAGGAGGAGGAGGAGGAGAGCAGATTATGAAGAAGGAAGAGAAGAAGACAAAGGAGGAGGAGGAGGAGGAGGAGGAGGAGGAGGAGGAGAGCAGATTATGAAGAAGGAAGAGAAGAAGACAAAGGAGGAGGAGGAGGAGGAGGAGGAGGAGGAGGAGGAGGAGGAGGAGGAGAGCAGATTATGAAGAAGGAAGAGAAGAAGACAAAGGAGGAGGAGGAGGAGGAGGAGGAGGAGGAGGAGAAGAAGGAGAAGAAGAAGAAGAAGAAGAAGAAGAAGAAGAAGAAGAAGAAGAAGAAGAAGAAGAAGAAGAAGAAGAAGAAGTAGTAGTAGTAGTAGTAGTAGTAGTAGTAGTAGTAGTAGTTTTGCTTCTCATCAGATCAAAACTAAGGATACTTCATGGATGAGAAGCAAAATGTCTTCAAGCAAAAAGAAAGTCCAGTTGCCTTTTGAAAAAGCACCTTTGGGACAACCATGACCTGGATGACCGAGAATCTCCACAAACCTCTAGCTTCTACCTTCTTTGTTTTCCATCTTCCTTCCCTTTCTTCTGAAAAAAAAAAAACCAACAACTATCTCAGTAGAAACTTTCCCCCATTACCCCTTGGGCTAATTTTGCAGACACTTCGTTCCATCTGGATGCAAAAGCCGAGCTGTGCCAAAATGACTCACTTGGTCTGGAATTTGTTTAGCCCTTCCCCTCCCTGGATTGCCTTGGTTTTGCTGCAGCTAAAAAAGGAGGAACAAAATCACTCTAAGACCTGCAGATGTTTGGAAGGAGATGAAGGCAGAGAGATACAAATCATTAATATCAGGAGAGAGAGAGAGAGAGAGAGAGGGGGGGGGGAGGGAGGGAGGGAGGGAGGGAGGGAGAGAGAGAGAGAGAGAGAGAGAGAGAGAGAGAGAGAGAGAGAGAGAGAGCATATTGCAGTGGTTATTTGTGGAATACATTGCCATGAGATAACAAATAGTTGGGGAGGTTCAGATAAAGTGGTACGAAAAGTTTGCGCTGAAGCCAACTGTGATAACAGAGCATTAAAAGTCCGGGAAGTTGTCTAAACAATTTCTTATTTAATGAAAAGAAGGACTAGGGGTGAAAAGATAGCAGTGTTCCAATATCTCAGGGGCTACCACAAAGAAGAGGGAGTCAAGCTATTCTCCAAAGCCCCTGAAGGCAGGACAAGGAGCAATGGGTGGAAACGAATCAAGGAGAGAAGCAACCTAGAACTAAGGAGAAATTTCCTGACCGTTAGAACAATTTATCAGTGGAACTCCTTGCCTCCAGAAGTTATGAATGCTCCAACACTGGGAGTTTTTAAGAAGAGGTTGGATAACCATTTGTCTGAAATGGTACAGAGCAGGTGTCAGCAATCTGGGGCTCCGGAGCTGAATGTGGCTCTTTGAGCCCTCTACTGTGGCTTCCTGTCGGGTGAGCCCACCACTGACTGGCCCCACCCCTCGCCCTCCCCTCCCAGTCACTCCTCACCTGGCCTGAGAAGGTAAGGGCGAAAGCAGGGGATGGAGAAGCACCCAGGGCAGAGACAGCAAGATACAGAGAGAGGAGGAGAGAGAGAGAGAGAGAGAGAGAGAGAGAGAGAGAGAGAGAAAAGGAGAGTGGGGGAGAGGGAGGGAGAGGAGAAGAGAGAGAGAAATGTCAAAAGAATTTTGTGATTCCCGGTGTTTTTTAACAACCGGTTCTCTGCCCTAATGACCGGCTGGGTAGGCGTGGCTAGGGAGTGGTCATGTGACTGATGGAAGTGAGTGACATCGAGTTGGCCACGCCCACCCAGGTTTTGTGGCTCCCGGTGTTTTCTTTTCTGTGGGAAACGGGTCCAAATGGCTCTTTGGGTGTTTAAGGTTGCAGAGTCTCCCACTTGGGCAAGGGGTTGGACTAGAAGACCTCCAAGGTCCCTTCCAACTTTGCTATTTTGTCCTTTTCAGTCCCAACACACCTGGATCATACTGAAAGCAAGCTGTGTTATTTTATTTTATTTTTTTCTTTTTCCCTCCCGCACCTTGATGGCGCAAGCTGTCACCTTCTATTAAATCAGGGCATCCATCCATGTAAAATAAGCTGGCATTGTCAGCTTTAAGTGACAGGAATTCTCCTGGGGTTGGAAACAGGATCACCTCTGTCTGGCCTTTTTTTACAAGAGTTGCCAGATACTGAAGTTGGAAATTTCTACGGGTAGTTTATCCTCAAAAATTTAATCAAAGCCTTGAGCGAGTTAAATAGTAGTGTCTAAGTGAGGCTGAAAATAGAAATGCTTTATCCCACTCCTGACAGATTGGAATTTGCATCCCAGAATTCATCTCTCCCACATATAGCTCTGGAGGTCCTTTTTTGCAGAAATACTGTGATTTGGTGGTATAAAAAGTGTTATTATAACTGGGAAGGGGCCTCCACCTTTGACTACCAAAATTCAGGGAGTGACTTTGGGACAGTATCACTTCAAGCCAGCCGTGTGAAGCGACAGCCGAAAAAGCCAACGCAATCCTAAATTGCATTAACGGAGGGATACAATCAAGATCAAGGAAGGTACTAATACCACTCTATAAAGCCTTGTTAAGATCACGCTTAGAATAGTGCATCCAATTTTGGTCACCACACTATACAAAAGATATTGAGACTCTAAAAAGAGTGAAGAGAAGAGCAAGCAAGATGATGAGGGGGCTGGAGGCTGAAACATACGATGAACGATTGCAGGAACTGGTCATGGCTAGTCTAGTGAAGAGAAGGACCAGGGGAGACATGTTAGCAGTCTTCCAATATTGGAGGGGCTGCCACAGAGAGAAGGGGGTCAAGTTATTTTCCAAGGCCAGACAAGAAACAATGGATGGAAACTGAACAAGGAGAGATTCAACCTAGAAATGAGGAGGAACTTTCTGACAGCGAGAACAATCAACCCATGGAACAGAAGTTGCCTTCAGAAGTTGTGGGAGCTTCATCACCTGAGACTTTCAAGAAAAGATTGGACTGCCATTTGTCAGAAAGGGTGTAGGGTCTCCTGCTTGAGCGGGGGTTGGACTAAATGACCTACAAGGTCCCTTTCAACTCTGTTCATCTGTTATCTCTGTTAATCCAACCTTCTTCAGAAGATCATGGTGGAGATGGAAAAACAAGAAGAAAAATCCCTAGGAAGTTTATCTTGAGCTCCTGAAGAACAGAGGTACATCAATTTAACAGAACAAAAATCCTCAAAAAAAGAAAAAGAAAAAGAAAAGAAAAAAAGAAAAAAGAAAACCAAAAATTCCAACACAAAAAAATGGTTGCCATCTTTCTTTCACTGATTAATTCTCCATCTAGTCATTCCCAGAAATGGATCCTTCTGCACGATGGCAGAGGGCACCACAGCCATTTCCCTTAATTACCAAGAGCCGAGTCGAAGTTGACCAATGCTGAGCATTGTGTCGTCATGAATTTAATTCTTGCAATGCTCTCGTGACCTCTGCGGCTGGAAATTCCTCTGCTCTTGCAGACGTTCATTTTCTCCCCTTGAAAAAGGATTCGTTTTATTTATTTTTTGTTCCATTTTCAAATGGGTTTGGCTTCGTTCCATTCCACATTCAAAGAATTTTGTCTTTCTCATCATCATCCTAAATGGGTGCCCTCAAGGCTTAATGACTCTCTCTCTCCTCTCTTTCACACACACATCCTATCCTGATTTTTAAAAATTTTATTTATGCTTCTGGAGCAGCTCAAGGATGGTTCAATTGCATCTCTCTCTCTCTCTCTCTCTCTCTCTCTCTCTCTCTCTCTCTCTCTGCTTGGTAAAGGCATGTATTAAGTTTCCATCCGTTCCTTCTTGTCCACCACCTAAGGGCAGAACAAGAGGCTGGTGGCGCAGTGGACTAAGTGCTGTTAAAGTAGCACTTAGTTGCCAGCTGCCTGCAATTACTGCAAGTTCAAATCTCACCAGGCTCAAGGTTGACTCAGCTTTCCATCCTTCTGAGGTAGGTAAAATGAGGACCCGGATTGTGGGGGCAATAAGCTGACTTTGAATAAAAAAGAACACCACTTAGAGGGGGCCGAAAGCCTTACTAAGCAGGTATATACAAAAGTATGAAGGCTATTGCTTAATGCATTGTAAGCTGCCCCGAGTCTTCGGAAAAGGGCAGCATATAAATCAAACTAAGAAAGAAAGAAAGAAAGAAAGAAAGAAAGAAAGAAAGAAAGAAAGAAAGAAAGAAAGAAAGAAAGAAAGAAAGAAAGACTAATGAAGGAGAGAAACAGCCTAGAATTAAGATGGAATTTCCTGATGGTGAGAACAATTAATCATTGGAACAGAAGTTGCCTCCAGAAGTTGTGGGATGCTCCATCACTGGAGGTTTTCAAGAAGAGATTGGATAGCCATTTGTCCAGAATGGTATAAGGTCTCTTGCTTGGCTGTCCAATCATTTTGGACAAGTGGCTGTCTAATCTCTGTCCAATCTCTTCTTGAAAACCTCTAGTGATGGAGCATCCCACAACTTCTGAAGGCAAGTCATTCCATTAATTAATTGTTCTCACTGTCAAATTTCTTCTTAATTCTAGGTTGCTTCTCTCCTTGATTAGTTTCCACCCATTGCTTCTTGTTAGACTAGGAGACCTCAAAGTTTTCTTCCAACCCAGTTATCCCTCCCTCCCTCCCTCCCTCAATAGGGGTGTTGTGACCTAGGTCCATTTAATCATTACAGAACACAATTAGTCTCAAACAAACCTATTTTATTATAACAGCTGAGAATTACGTTCATTCCCAGCTTAGTCCAATTTAATTCCAAAGTCCTTCAGAAACAGTCCTTCGGGTTTATCACAAACCTTTAGCATCTTTGGCACCCTGCCAAAGGCCTTTCTTGGCAAAGCCCCACGAAGTTCAGAAACAAGAGACGCCGACTGGAAAACAGATTTAGCAACGTTGCTTTCCTAACAAAGAGCCCAAGAGCCTTTGCTGCTCTTTTAAGCCTTATGGGAGGGGCCAATCATCTCCTGGCCTTACTCCTGAGTCGTCCTTTTTGCTTCAGCTGCTCTTGCCTTCTGGCAGCTCTGCGCATGCGTGCACTAGGAACAGGCTCTTCCTGTTCCTCTGCCTCTCTGCTGTCCAACTCTGGAGACTCCGGAGGCAGCACATCACTCCCAGATGGCCCTGGCCCCATCTCTGCCTCTGACGCAGAGCCCTTATCTGGGCCTTCCTCAAACTCCAGGACTGGCCCATGTTCCTCTCCAGCCTCCTTACTGTCCAACTCTGCTGTTAGCTCATCAGATTGTTGGTGAACCACAACAAGGGAATTGATCAAGAAGATCTTGAAGGTCCTTTCCAACTCTTATTCAGTATGCTGTAATAATTAATCTTCCTCCGAAGAATACTATCACTTCAAATTGCCCTCTCCCCCATGAATGCTACAACTCCCCAAGAACCCAAGCCACTGCAGCTAATGACTAGGAATTATACTTACAATACTCACAATCAATAGGAGACACAAAGTCATTAACAAAGAACTTGTAGTTGACTAGATTCCTCCCAGAGAACTGATTACCTGCAAAATCCTCTTTTAAGTCTATGAAAAATAATGGGGCAAGGGATTTTCTAGAAAGAACACCAAGCACAGAAGAGTGCCACCAGTAAAAAGCACATCACTGTACATCCATTAAAAACATCCATTAAAAAAGCATTTACACAGAAGAAGAGCGAGCCGTGCTTTTAGAGGGTTATTTTTTTAGCTAATTCCTTCGAATTCTCTACTATTACTCCAACCTGGCTGACTTCACATGTTCCATAGGGGAAATTGCCTGCAAATAATCCCTAATGGTCACTCCAAGGCAGGGGTGAAATCCAGCAGGTTCTGGCAGGTTCTGGAAAACCGGTAGTGGAAATTTTGAGCAGTTCGGAGAACCGGCAAATAACACCTCTGGCTGGCCCCAGTGGGGTGGGAATGGGGATTTTGCAGTATCCTTCCCCTGGAGTGGGATGGGAAAGGGGGTTTTGCAGTATCCTTCCCCTGGAGTGGGGAGGAAATGGAGATTTTGCAGTATCCTTCCTCTGCCACACCCACCAAGTGACACCACGTCCACCATGCCACGCTCACGGAACTGATAGTAAAAAAAAGGGGGGGTCGTCACTGATTTATTTATTTATTTATTTTTGCATTTATTGGGCAACTGTGCATCTTCTCGAGGAAAAGTATTCCACTAATGGGTGGAAACATGGCTTTCAAAAGGCAATGCGGTATGATTAAGGAGCTGAGCCCAAGGGAGGGAGGAGACAAACAAGTCAGCAGCTTTGAGTCCCTTCACACCCACAAAAGATCTTAGTCCAGCCCATTTTGAATTCTGTTTTCCCTTATCTACTGCCAATTTGCTTTGACCATTGGTAGCTCAGCTTCTCATTCATTCATTTGAGATGCCTGGGTTTCCTGATTTTTAAGCATGAGAGTTTTTGGGCTCATAAATCATTTCACTTAATCTTGTAGCATTTTTCTGTTGATTCTTGCTCTTTTTCCTTGCCACACATATTTCCACGTTATTTTCTTCCACTCTTCAAAATATTTTTTTTCCGGTTTTATTGGTACAGTTTGAAATAGAAATGATATTTTTGGTAATACATTCATTTTTATGAATGCTATTCTTCCCATTAGTGATAATTGCAAGTTTCCCCATTTCTCCAGGTCTGTTTCAATTTGTTTTTTTAGTTTATAATATTGTCTTCCTTGAGCGTTGCACATCTTGATGTCAGATAAATGCGCAAATATTTCACTTTCTTCACAATTTGAATGTCCAGTTCAGGGATGGATTCTAAATTTTTTTACTACTGGTTCTGTGGGTGTGGCTTATTTTGTGGGTGTGGTTTGATGGTCATGTGACAATTCTTTAGGATTTAGCAGAGGTATTGGTCTACCAAGCTTTTAATTGCTTGCAGAGCTGTACCGGTCTACTCATTTGTTTTTGGAGGCACTGGTCTATCCATTTGTTTCTGGAGGCATCGGTCTACTCATTTGTTTTTGGAGGCACTGGTCTAACCATTTGCTTCTGGAGGCACCGGTCTACTCATTGGCTTTTGGAGGCACTGGTCTAACCATTTGTTTCTGGAGGGACCGGTCTACTCATTGGTTTTTGGAGGCACTGGTCTATCCATTTGTTTCTGGAGACACCGGTCTACTCATTGGTTTTTGGAGGCACTGGTCTACCCATTTATTTTTGCAGGCACCGGTCTACTCATTGGTTTTTGGAGGCACCGGTCTACCACCACACTGCCTTTTAACACTGATCAGCTGTAGGGCGGCCCTTTTTAAATGCAGCAAGAGTTTAAGTTTTTTTCCCTTCTAGCCGATCAGCTGGGACTCAGGAAGCAGCAATAGATTGGGGGTGGGGCCAAATAAAAGGTAAGAATAATGCACAGGGGAGGGGGGGGCAGAATCGGTTCAGTGACATCATACTGTCACCACTATCAGCTCAGCTGAACCGGGCTGAACCGGGAGGAACCCACCACTGGTCCAGTTTCTCCGTCATTTCTTTTTTTTTTTAATTTTCTCTCATATTTTTGACTAATATCTTTGTCTTCTCTTTATTGATTTTCAGACCTGCTACTTTCCCATATTCTTCTGTTTGCTCTAATAAGTTTGGCGCTACAAAATGCGACAAGATGCAAGAACTAGAGGTGGGTTTCGCCTACCGAATTGGGAATTGTATTATCAAGAGGCAGCCTTAACGTGGATTAAAGAATGGATTTTATTTTTAAATTATTTCACTTAAAAAAAAAACACCACCACCCAAGAATCGCTATCTCTTTTTAAGAAGCTTGTGTTCTTTCAAGCCATAGGCCAGCTTGGAAAATAAGAGAGGGATAATGGGAATGGATCACGCCTGCTTTTATCATGGCTAACATAAAGGAGAGAAAGATACCTATTGTCCAATTATTTCACAATGGCTTGAAAGAAATGTCTTTTTTTCTATATTGAAGAATCATTTCACCATCCTAGACATCCAAAGGTAGAAATTTGGGCCACTTATACAGGCAGTCCTCGTCTTACAACCACAACCGAGCCCAAAATTCCTGTTGCTAAGCTAAGCGAGACAGTTGTTCAAGTGAGTTTTGCCCCATTGTCCGAGGTTTCTCGCCACGGTTGTTAAGTGAATCCCTGAAGTTCTTAAGTTAGGAACATGGTCGTTAAATGAATCCGGCTTCCCCATTGACTTTGTTCATCAGAAGGTCGTAAAAGTGACCACGGGACAATGCAAGCGTCATAAATAGGAACCGTTTACCAAGCATCTGAATTTTGATCACATGATCATGGGGCTAATTGCATCGGTCGTCAGTGTAAAAAAATGGTCAGAAGCCACTTTTTTACAAGGCTGTTGTGACTTCGAACGGTCACTAAATGAATGGTTATAAGTCGAGGACTATCTGTGTTATTTTATAAGTACTGTTGAAGAGGATGTTAGAGGATCAGAGCTTTATTCCATATATGATGATGGGGAGAGAGAAAGAGAGAAAGGATAGATAGATATAGATAGATGATAGATAGATAGATAGATAGATAGATAGATAGATAGATAGATAGATAGATAGATAGATAGGCAGACAGACAGACAGACAGACAGACAGAGGCAGGCAGGTAGGTAGGTAGGTAGGTAAGTTGATTGAGAGAGACAATAAATTGACAGAGACAGATAGACAGACAGGAAGAGGGAGAGGAGAGAGAGAGGAGATAGATAGATAGATAGATAGATAGATAGATAGATAGATAGATAGATAGATAGATAGATAGATAGATAGATGATAGATAGATAGATAGATAGATAGATGATAGATAGATAGATAGATAGATAGATAGATAGATAGATAGATAGATAGATAGATAGATAGATAGATAGGCAGGCAGACACACACACACAGAGACAGGTAGGTAGGTAAGTAGATTGAGAGAGAGAATAAATAGAGAGACAGAGACAAACAGACAGGAAGAGAGAGAGAAGAGAGAGGGAGAGATACACACACACAGTTAGGTAGGTAAGTAGAGAGAGAATAAATGAGAGAGAGAATAAATAGAGAGACAGACAGACAGGAAAAGGAAGAGAGAATAGGTGGATAAATTAGATAGACAGACAGACAGACAGACAGACAGACAGACAGACAGACAGACAGACACCAGTTCTGCAACATGCAAAACTAGGCAAAGACAATGTCTACTTATGGGTAAAGCCGTCGCAAAGACTTGTTTTAAGCCAGAGTTGGGGGGGGGGGTGAGTCAACTGTTCTCTTCAATTTGTCTACCGACGTCCTTCAGATGTTTTGAACAGGCACCGTTCGTGGTGTCAGCCGGCAAGAAAAGATCAGATTTGTAGCTCAAAACTTCTGAAGGCCACCTCGTCTGGGCAAACGAGATGATTTGCGGCATGGCACCGGATGGCACGTCCCGATTGGTTTTCCGTGGACCTTTCGGTTTCAGGAAGCCATTAACCGTGGCATCCTTTGAGATCTCTGATAGATGAGCTGTGGACAGCTCCCCATCCATCTTCGAAGGTTGGCTTCAGGAGAAACCATCTGCTGAAAGTCATGATGGATGCGTTCCAATCCCACGTTCGTCTACTTAGATCTCAGCCGACGCTCTTTTATGATCATTTTTAGTCCTTTCTTGACGATTGATTTTTTTCAACGAATAATAACGAGTTTCTCTTTGATCTCTTTGCTCAGCTAATGAGAATACACCACTGGAAGCTTCATGAGTCAAGCCACTGCGAAGGAAGGGTCAGTTCTGGATCCAAGGGTCTCACTCCAGATGTTTACTGGATGGTTATTATGGGTAAGCTTATAACCCTTATAACACCGCATCCTGAGTTTCCAAAAAAGGGACAGAATAGAAATGCAGTAAACCAACTTAATTTGATGTCCATGTTTAGATAGTTATCTAGCACGCATGGCTTCACCCTCGAGCACTTAACTAGAAATGCAAAGTGGGAGGAAATTCAACACAGCGGTCGGTTTTTTTTCTTCTTTCTGCTAGCTGCTGTGTCTCTCAGCGTCTCCAGTAGTCATGCAATTAAGGCCATTTTTGGAAAAAAACCATCTCACGGGCTTGAAAATTGCTTCGGGAAGCCAAAGAGTCAGGCGCAGAACCTATCCGCCGTCCATTACCCAACTGAGATGGGCTGTGAAACTGAACTTGGCTTTTATTACACGACTAAGAAACCTAGACTCAGAATCCAAATCCGAATAGAGCTAGAAGAGACCTCGGAGGTCTTCTAGTCCAGCCTCCTGCTCAAGCAGGAGAGCCTATGCCATTTGAGACAGGAAGGAAGGAAGGAAGGAAGGAAGGAAGGAAGGAAGCAAGGCAAGGCAAGGCAAGGCAAGGCAAGGCAAGGCAAGGCAAGGCAAGGCAAGGCAAGGCAAGGCAAGGCAAGGCAAGGCAAGGCAAGGCAAGGCAAGGCAAGGCAAGGAAAGAAGGAGGGAAGGGAAGGGAAGGAAGGGAAGGAAGGGAAGGAAGGGAAGGAAGGAAGGAGGGAAGGGAAGAGAAGGGAAGGGAAGGAAGGAAGGAAGAAAGGAGGGAAGGGAAGGAAGGAAGGAAGGGGAAGGAAGGAAGGAAGAAAGGAGGGAAGGGAAGGAAGGAAGGAAGAAAGGGGAAGGAAGGAAGGAAGGAAAGAAGGAAGGAAGGAAGGAATGAAGGAAAGGACAAAGTTGGAAGGGACCTTGAAGGTCTTCTAGTCCAGCCTATACCATTTTAGGAAGGAAGGAAGGAAGGAAGGAAGGAAGGAAGGAAGGAAGGAAGGAAGAAAGGAAGGAAGGAAGGAAGGAAGGAAAAGGAAGGGAGGGAGGGAGGAGAGAATGAGATGAGAAGAAGGAAGGAAAGGACAAAGTTGGAAGGGCCCTTGGAGGTCTTCTAGTCCAATCCCCTATCAAGCAGGAGAACCTATATCATTTCAGACAAGTGACTGTCCATTCTTTTCTTAAAAATCTCCAGTGATGGTGCACCCACAACTTCTGGTGGCCAGTTGTTCCACTGGTTCATGGTCCTCACTGTCAGGAAGTTTCTCCTCAATTCCAGGTTGCTTCTCTCCTTGATTAGCTTCCATCCATCTCACTCCCTCTCACCAAGAAGGAACAAAAAATGAACGTCGGGTTAAGGGTGTGGGATACAGGCTGTCCTTGACTTACGACCACAACTGAGCCCAACATTACTGCTGCCAAAACCTCCGTTCAGTGAATTTTGCTCTATTTTGTGACACTTCTGGCCCCAGAGAATCGCTACAGTGACTAAGTTAGTCACAAGGTTGTGAATCCGGCTTCCCCCTTGACTTGACCCATGTTCTTCTTTAGCCTCATCGCTGTCCGACTCCGCTGCCAGCTCCACAGGCTGCTGGTGGACCACAATAATTCTTGTCTCCTTTAAAATAATCCTTTAAACATCCAGGGTTTGATTTCTTATCCATGAGAAGTTCTCATAAACCAAATCCAATTCCTCTTGCCTGCTATTAGCCATTCCAACGTTTTTCCTTTGCTACACAAGGCTTTTCCTGGCATTTAACAGAAGGACAGAGTTGGAAGGAACCTCAGAGATCATCTAGTCTAACTCCCTGCTCAAGAGGAAACCCATCACCATTCCAGTTGAATGGCTGTGTACTATAGTAGCCAAAATTATGGAAACCTTTTGGGAAAAGTGTATTTTCTAAAACTAGCTATTAACACCACTTTTTTTGGGAGGGGGAATTATATAATTTCCATCGAAATTATCTATCAGTGGAAATTATATATCAATGGAAAGAGAATTTAACGAAGAATGTAATGCAATAACTTTTATGAATGATTTGCTGTTAGAATAGTGATTACAGTATAAAGAAGAAAAGGGAAACAGGTAGAAAAAAACGAGATATACAAAAATGATCACCCTAGAAAAAACAAGATACGTATACAAAAATGATTGCCACGTCAGTGAATCCTTCGTTGGATAACCTTTAGCAGGAATGACAGCCTTACAACGTCTTCCCATGGAGTGAACCAAGTCTTTGAGTTCTGCAGCTGTTGTAATGTGAAACCAAGAATGAAGGATGGTGTTGAGGAATTAGCAGAGCAACCCTAGAGTAGCAAGGGTGTGCACAGGAAAGCGACTGAGAGCGGTTGCAAATAACCACAGTCAACACACAGATACACTGAGTTGTGTTTACTTTTAGGAAAATAGTAATAAGGCACAGTCCAATAAACAGTCCAGGTCATACACAGATAAAGCAGTAGATAGTAAAACAATAGTCCAGGGATATTCCAATAACAAAGTCTTCTTACCAGTCATCATAGTCATTTACAATAAACAGTTGCAAACAGTAGCAAACACAGCAAAAAGCAGTAACGATCAATAATGATCAGCACAGAGCAGCAGAGAGTAGCAAAGATAAACTAACCATGTTTCAAACTCTCCCTTAAGGACATTAGCTACAGTGCTAACCAATCAGGAAGCAGTATGATGCAATACAGCAATACAGCCTTAAAGGTATATTGAGGTTTTAGATATTGCCAACCCAACAAGTTAGGTAAGTATCATTTCCTAACAGATGGTTTCTATTAACTGGGTTTTATTGCTGGGTCGCTTCTGACTAACAAGTTTCTTTAGTCGGCTCCATAGATTTTCACTTGGGTTAAGGTCTGGGCTATTCCCAGACCATTCCAGCAGTAGAATAGGATTATCTTGAAACTCCAAACAATAACAACAACAACAACAACAACAACAACAACAACAACAACAACAACAACAACAACCTGGTGTTATTAGACATCAAACCTCAAAAATACACTTTCCCCAGAAGGTTTCCACAATTTTGGCCACTAGTGTAGTCTCTTCTTAAAAGCCACCAGGGATGGAGCACGCACGACTTCTGGAGGCAAGGAGCTCCATTGGTTAATGGTTCTCCCTGTTAGAAAATTTCCCTTTAGTTCTCCAATTGGTTTACAACATCAGCCTATCACCCCCCAAAAATCTGGATCCTCATTTTACAGACCTCAGAAGGATGGAAGGATGGTTCAACCTTGAGCAACAACTGAACTGCTGGCAATCAGCAAAATTAGCCTGCAATACTGCATTCTAACCAATGTACCACCACTGCTCTTATCTTTCCTTCTGGTATTTTGGAAAATAAATTGACTCTCTCTTCTTTGTGGCAGCCCCTCAAATATTCGAAGACTTCTATCATG
>JAUDYJ010000015.1:6996370-7156370 GCA_030761175.1 Masticophis lateralis
AAGACCTTCCGCGTGGCCCCGCATCCTTCACATCTAGCAAACAACCAACGACATAGGCGCCTACAGACCCCAAAACGATGCAAACATACAACCGAGGCTATGAAACAATCATGGCAGGCAACCCTGTGTGACTGTGGCCACACGAGTGAGCTCCCCAACTGTGTGTGTCAGTGTCTATCAGAGAGAGAAACAGAGGGAGAGAGAGAGGGGAGAGAGAAAGAGAGAGAGGGAGATGAGAGAGAAAGAGAGAGAGGGAGATGAGAGAGGGAGAGAGAGGGATGAGAGAGAAAGAGAGAGAGGGAGAGAGAGGGATGAGAGAGGGAGAGAGGGAGGGAGAGAGAAAGAGAGAGAGGGAGATGAGAGAGGGAGAGAGAGGGATGAGAGAGGGAGAGAGGGAGGGAGAGAGAAAGAGAGAGAGGGAGATGAGAGAGGAGAGAGAGGGATATGAGAGAGGGAGAGAGGGAGGGAGAGAGAAAGAGAGAGAGGGAGATGAGAGAGGGAGAGAGAGGGATGAGAGAGGGAGAGAGGGAGGGAGAGAGAAAGAGAGAGAGGGAGATGAGAGAGGGAGAGAGAGGGATATGAGAGAGGAGAGAGGGAGGGAGAGAGAAAGAGAGAGAGGGAGATGAGAGAGGAAGAGTGGGGGAGAGAGAAAGAGAGAGAGGGAGATGAGAGAGGGAGAGAGGGGAGAGAGAGGGGGGAGGGAGGGAGATGAGAGAGAGAGAGAGCGCACAATTGTGGGCTATGAAAGAGACAACCAGCACTTTGTATGCAGCAGGAGATAGGAAGGGCTGCTCTGTGAATACGTGTGTGTGTGTGTGTGTGTGTGTGTGTGTGCGCCTGCAGGCGTGTGCAAGGGGCAGAGTAGTGCAGCGCAGTGGCTGCCGGCAAACCAACGCCACAATTTGCAAAGTGATCACATCTGTGTGCCTATGACAGCAGCACCAGAGAGTTGTTCACCAGAGGAAAAACGGTAGGAGAATTTGAGAATTCCCACCAGTTCAAGACTTGTTCCTCTCTCTACCCAGGTCTTCTCCTGACACTACCCACCCCAAGTCTCTGGTTAGCTGCAATTCTAGAAAAAAGATCTTCCTCAACCCATGGTGGGCTTTTTTTCTTTCTGGCTACCAAGCATGGGGAGAAATCTGGGGTCTTCTGAACTCAACAGCCTCCTTCTCACAGCACCACCGATCTACACTCATCCCCCATCTTACGTTCCACCATGGGTTCTTCTCCCCTCCTTCTTTCCCCCACCACTACCACCAAGAGGACCAACAAGACAAAGTTGAGTTGTCCTTCCATCTCCTGAGATGGCCCCCTTCCTAGAGGCTCTCCTGACATCTTGCTTTCCGTGTGAGGATTGGCCCTCTCCAGTCTTCTAACTAAGAGCAAAGCTTCACAGCTTCGTTCTAGAATGGGTTTTTAAGGATCCTTCCCAGTCCTGTTGGAGAGCAAAGGTAACCCTCCTCTCTCTCCCCCCCCACCACCCCCACAAGCAATTTGAAAATCTAGAGATTTGACCAAACAGCCTTAGGGAACGCTTGTTCTGAAAACCCAGCAGGGTGATGCCTTCAAGAGATCGGACCTTGGAGAATTGTCTTCTCCTCCCACCCATCTTCATTCAGGACCTTTGGAAGGAGAAGAAAGGAGGTGATGAAAGTGGCACCTTTCTTGGCATGAAGGCCCACCTAAGATGAGTGTGTGCAGGGGGCGAGTTGTATGCAGCACACAAGGATGCCCTCCCCCCCCCTCTCTCTCACACACACACACACCAGCAGTAGATATTCACACCCATTCCCTCTCCCTTCCTCTGCTTGAAAAGGATGAGCCAAGCCAAAGGCAATGGGAGACCTTAACCTAATTAAATCTTTGAATGGGGATGCGGGGTTCATTGATTCGAACAACCCCAACCTGGTGCCCTGGGGACACTCCGGGCATCATTGTCCCCCTTCCCCATCCTGCAGGAAGGAGGGTGGGGTGGGGTGGGGTAAAAGGAATAATTTGAGTGTCTATCCCTCTCTCCCCCACCCCCATCCCCCATGTAACCTCTGCTTCCCCTTGCTCCCTCGTCCATATGAATCAGCTTGTGTGCCCCCCCCCCCCAAGAGATGGCAAGCACGCATGAGCGCAGGCAGACCCCGCGTTGAGATTCCACACTCGGCGAGTGTGCAAAGCACACAAGAGACCCGCCGAGCAAACCGCTTAACCCTTTGGCTGGCTTAAGGAAGAGCAGAGTGCGGCAAAAGGGAACCTGCATGGGAGTTGGGAGAAAAAGCTGGCGAGGGTGGGAGTGTGTGGGGGAAAGAGAGAGAGAGAGAGAGAGAGAGAGAGAGAGAGAGAGAGAGAGAGATCAGTCCATTCAAAGCTGTGTGAGAGTCAGAAGAAGAATCAGAATCAGAAAGCACGTCCCCCCCCCCCTCTGCACGAGTGGCATGCACAGACCCACAACTGTCGTGTGTCCCCCCCCCTCCTCGGATTGTGCACACTCACACACCCATGACTTCAACCCTTTTAAGAACCAGACACAGCCCAGGAAGGACCGGAGCTGGGAAAAAAATCAAATTGGAAAGGTTGGGGGGGGGGAGTATAGAAAGCTGGGGGGGGGGGAGAAAAGAGCGTTGGAGACCCCGGAGAGAGGCTGAAGGAGGGCGGGAGGGGGCGCAGAGGAAACCTGGGGAGAAAAAAACAGGGGGTGGGGGAAAGACGGACCCCTGACCAGCCCTGCGGTCCAAGCAAGCAAGCCAAAGGCGCGTAAAAGATGGAAGAATCGTATCAGCATCCACAACCGCCACGGCTCTTTTTTTTAAAAAAAAATCTATATATCTATATAAAGTCTCTTACCGGGGGGGGGAGGGGGGTTAACGCTCCTCTTCGGCGGGGATGCGGGGACCGCCGGGGCTTCTCATTCGCTCGGGGTGACAGAACTTGGACGAAGCTGAGCTCCCTTCGATCCAGAGCGCATAGTGGGCGCCGGGCGATTGCTGCAGGCGTGGGGTAGCTGAGCTGTTGCTGCCGGCAGTTCTTTTCATGCTCGGTCGGAAGACACCCGCGCCTTGCTCCGGGGGGCAGGCATTCAAAAGGAAGAGAAGATCTTCCCCCCCACACTCAACACACACACACACACACCTCTCTCCTCCCGCAGATCAGACCCCGAGAACCCGAAGAGATCTTCCAAGAAATCCGATAGAATCCCACGCGCCCTCCTTAAGCTTTTGCCTTCGGGGTTTGCTGGATATTTTTAAAAAACACACACAATCAGAATAGAGATGCTGGCTGTGATCGCCTTATTATTATTATTATTTTAAGGGTCCTCTTTGCGGCAGGTCTTCTTCTTCTCCTTCCTCCTCTCTTCCCCTCCTCCTCCTCCTCCTCCTCCTCTTCCTCCTTCCTGCGTTCCTCCTCGGATGGATCAAGCTCGCAGCCACCGGAGGCGAAAGGAAGGCGCGCACAAGCCAAGCTGGAGAAAGACGGGGGCGAGCGGGCGGGGAGGGGGGGGAGAAGTTCAGGAGGGTGGTGGGGGAGAGAATGAGAGAGAGATGCTGCGGGAGGGGTGGGAGAGAGAAGGAGGAGGAGGGATCCAGGCGATCGAAAAGGAGCCAAAGCTGTCGGGGAAAAGAGCTTGCCGGAGGGAGGGGAGGGGCGTCCGGAGGAGGCGGGGCTCCGGGAATGAATGGGAGAGATGGGGAGGGGGCGCGAGAGGCGGAGACGAGGGACGCTGGAAAAGTGGGGATTTTTCGGGGGGCGGCGGGAAGGGCTGGCCCCGCGTAGAGGGGTAGAAGGGGAGTCAAGCATAGAACTTGGGTGGGTGGGTGCATTAATCGGACCGAAAAGAGAGGCCGGTGGGGTTTTTCCCTTTGGAGAGGGGTGGGCGGGCGAAGGGGAAGAGCCAGAAGGATGGAAATTGAAGGGAGGCGAGAGAGCTGCTAGCCTTCCCATATTCGCATGCAGTAACCCTTCCCTTCCTGCAACTGGCGCCCTCCGGCTGAGGAGAGGGAAGGTGGCCAGCTGGAGGAAGGGTCCCTCTTAACTCTATGCTCCCATCTCTTTAACTCTTCCTCCCCCTCTCCTCTTCCTTCCACCGTTGAATTCTGCGCCTCTCCATCCAGTTTGCGGGCTCCTCCTCTCCATTTCCCCGCCTGGAAGGTTGTCTTCTCCTTCTCCTCAACCTTCTAATCTAGACATCTTCCAACCCTCGGAGTCTGTCATTGTCGCGTTCTTTCCCAATTCAACCACTCGTCTTCCTTCCTTCCTTCCTTCCTTCCTTTGTGTGTGTGTGTGTGTGTGTGTGTGTGTGTGTGTGTGTGTGTGTGTAAGGGCTGGAGAAGAGAAAGATCTCTTTTGCTTCCTCACAGCAGCAAGTTCCTTTGCTGGTTCCAAAGATGCTGGAAAAGGAGTCCTTTATCTCTTCGGGATGGTCCAGCTTCCAAGTCTGAAAGAGGGATCAAGCAGGAGCAGGAGAGGTAATGGGGTAAAGCGACACCAGGTTGACTCTGGCCAGGTTAGTAGAGGGGCTGGGAAGTGAAAGAAGGACCCCCAGACTGTAGACTACACTGGAAAGTTTAAAGATCTTCAGGAGATACTTCCATGCTAACGCCAAGAAAATGACATGGATGCACATTATAAGGATCAACTTGGACACCTTGAGAAATTTATGAGTGCAAGACGATCCAACCGGTCAGTCCTAGAGGAGATCAACCCTGACTGCTCTTTAGAAGGCCAGATCCTGAAGATGAAACTCAAATGCGTTGGCCACCTAATGAGAAGGAAGGACTCCCTGGAGAAGAGCCTAATGCTGGGAATGATGGAGGGCAAAAGAAGAAGGTGATGACAGAGAACGAGGTGGCTGGACAGAGTCACTGAAGCTTAAATGGACTCCAGAGGATGGTACAGGACAGGAAGGCCTGGAGGAATGTTGTCCATGGGGTCACGATGGATCAGACATGATTTTGCAACTAACAACAACAAATGGAGCCAAAGAAGAAACTCTGATGACTATCTACTCCAACTTCTCCTCAGCAAAGGATGAACTTGCAAAGACCAGTCTAGGCTCTACCTGAAAACTTTTAATGAAGGAAAGTTTGTTGTAGTCTTCCAATGTCCTTGGACTATTCAATACTCAGTCTGAAGGTGTATTTATTTATCGATAAGATAAATCTGATAAGATGGGTGGCCCATCTCACACATGTATGCGACCCTGGGCAGCATACAAAAAATCCAAATGAACAACCTACAGAGACCAATTCAATTAATAAAGTTTTTTTTTTAAAAAAAAAGCATATTCTTATAGATTAACCCTTTCCTACGGGTTTCTGCCCCCCCCCCAAAAAATATTGAATAACCATTGGGAAGCTGACCATTCTCAGACTCTGATTTAAGGTATTGTGGTGGCTCAGGGGCTAAGATGCTGAGCTTGTTGATTGAAAGGTTGGCAGTTCAGTGGTTTGAACCCCTAGTGCCTGTAACGGTGAGCTCGGAACAGCGTTCCGTGCGCCTTTGGCGTTGAGTCATGCCGGTCACATGACCACAGAGACGTCTTCGGACAGCGCTGGCTCTTCGGCTTTGAAACGGAGAAGAGCACCGCCCCCTAGAGTCGGGAACGACTAGCACATATATGCGAGGGGAACTTTTACCTTTACCTTACTGAAAATCACTGACTCCTGGAAACATTCCTTAAGTACATTTTTCTTATTCATGCTTATCCCTCTCTAATTCTTAGCTGAATTAACGGTGAATCCAGTTGAGTGTTTATTTCTGGAGCAACTCAAAAAGGCAGTTGAAAACTTTAGGGATTCGGCCAGGACAATCCTAATTTTAAGGACTATGTCGTGAAAAACGAATCAGAGTCAACCAAAGGAGTGAGACACTAACACAGA
Source organism: Masticophis lateralis (assembly GCA_030761175.1). Lineage (NCBI taxonomy): Eukaryota > Metazoa > Chordata > Lepidosauria > Squamata > Colubridae > Masticophis > Masticophis lateralis. The sequence goes on from JAUDYJ010000015.1 coordinate 7,002,241, forward strand.
GACACAGCAGTTTCTGGTGTGTGTGTGTGAGTGAATCTGAGTTCCTGTTGTGCTTACTCCAATATTGGAATTAAGGCTGGGATTTATCCTAATAAAGCCAGAATTTAAAATGAGTCAAAACAAAGGGCAGAGGGAATTACTGGAACAATCAATGAATGGCCAATTCCCCTGCTCTTGTTTAGATGTTTTTGCTGCCTCTTGTGGTTTTGTTATGTCATTTGCGGCATTATTATTTGTCACTGATTGTCCTCGCAGTACTGTTTCACTGTTTGACTCCATTTTGGCAGCCTGCCTCGTGCCATTGGCATCTGCCCTGTGGAATAGAACATTGGGAAGGAGCCTTTCCCCTAAGTTATCGCCCAGTTGCCCTCCCATCTTCAACCTTCAGGAGTCCCAATCTTTGTGATAAATTGTTTTTATTTATTTATTTATTAGTTCGATTTATATATGCTGCCCTTCTCCGGAGACTCAGGGCGGTTTACAATGCATTAAGCAATAGCCTTCATACTTTTGTATATACCTGATTAGTAGGGCTTTTTGCCCCCCCCCCCAAGTGGTGTTCTGTTTTATACAAAGTCAGCTTATTGCCCCCACAATCCGGGTCCTCATTTTACCTACCTCGAAAGGATGGAAGGCTGAGTCAACCTTGAGCCTGGTGAAAATTGAACTCGCAGTAATTGCAGGCAGCTGGCAGCTAAGTGCTATTTAACAGCACTTTAGTCCACTGTTCCACCAGGCTCCTAAGGTTGATATTGCATCATGCAACTCACACCTTCCTTTCTCTTGTTTAACCCCAAAAAGTTCCACAATCACTGTATTGGTGGGTGACTTTCAGGACCACAGACAGCTCCTGAAGGCCATCATGAACCTATTGGACTTCTAAACTCACCTTGTTGTTAGTTGGGAAGTTGTTTCCAACCCATTGCAACCCCATGGACAATGTTCCTCCTGGTCTTCCTGTCCTCTACCATCCCCCAGAGTCCATTTAACCTCACGCCAGCTGCTTCAGTGACTCCATCCAGCCACCTCATTCTCTGCCATCCCCTCCTTTTTTTTTGCCCTCAGTGTTTCCCAGCATTAGGCTCTTCTCCAGTGAGTCCTTCCTTCTTATTAGGTGGCCAAAGTATTTCAGTTTCATCTTCAGGATCTGGCCTTTCTAAAGAGCAGTCAGGGTTGATCTCTTCTAGGATTGACCGGTTGGATCGCCTTGCAGTCCAAAGGACTCATCTAGAGAAGATTCAAAAAGATTGAAGGCCTTCTTCAAAGCCCTTTTTGAAACAATATTGACCTATAGACTAAGGCTTCCCCAGAGAGCTTCATCCATATATTAACCAGTTCCCACCATGATTAACTTGAATGAGAACGTTAATTTTGCCACCTAGTTGGATTTGGTGACAATGGCAACTTATCATCCAACATCTTTTTTCCATACTAGGTGGCTCAGTGGCTAAGACACTTGAGCTTGTCGATCAGAAAGGTTGGCGGTTCGAATCCCTTGTACAGCTCTCCTGCATGAACAAGGGATTGGACTAGATGACCTCCAAGGTCTCTTCCAACTTTGGTACTGTTGTGGACTGTCTCATGATAAGGCCAGCTTCTTTCTTAACAGAGATCCTTCCTCGACATGTGTTGTTAATTATACAGCCTCGGGATCTTCCCAAGATCAGTGGAACCAGCAAAGGTTCCAACCAAGTAGCTGTTGAATTACGAATTATTTCTGAAGTTCACACAGAATGTTAAACTTCGCAAAGAAATGTGTGGCATACCAAATGGAGGGATGACCTTTAAAAACAAGGAAAACAGTCATTTCCATTGGTAGCTTATTATTCTCAATAAATCATCACCATCAACAACATGGCAAAAGTAGAGGTTACATTATATTTTGGGGGAGGGAGGAAAAATAATCTATAGTGTTTCAATGTAGTGGAAAAATGAAGATTGTTTTTGAAATTGCAGGGTTGTTTTCTTGTATTTCACACTTACAAAAAAGGAAGGAAGGAAGGAGGGGAGGAGGAGGAGAAGAAATAACAACAACAACAACAATAATAATAATGGGAACCATCAAGAAAGAAACGGAAGGTTTAATACTCACTGCTCAAGAACAAGCACTACAAACTAAGGCCATGAAAGCAAAGATACAAAAACCCACCGACAATCCAAACTGCCGACTTTGCAACAACAAAGTCGAAACTGTTTCACATTTAATACGTGAATGCAGCAAAGTCGCACAAACTGATTACAAAGCTAGATAGGACCGAGTTGCTAAATTAATCCACTGGTCATTATGTAAAAAATACGACTTACCTGTATCCAAAAAGTCATAGGAATATAAAGTGGAAAAAGTTGTAGAAAATGAGAAGATGAAGATCTTGTGGGACTTTCGAATACAGACAGATCGTCACTTGAAACCCAGTTACCACGCCAGATATCACAGTTGTCGAAAACCAAAACATACAATTTATCGACTTCGCAGTACAAGGAGATCCCAGAGTCGAAGAAAAAAAACTGGAAAAAATCATGAAATATCGCGACCTGGCCATTGAAACTATGCGATTATGGATGAAACATGTAACGGTGATACCCATTGTCATTGATGCCCTTAGTACAATGTTCAAGAATTTTATAAGATACATCAACATTCATTTAATCTGTTTTTAGTTGGTTTTTAAATTTTGTACGTATGTATTTTTATTGTTGGCTGTACACCGCCCTGAGTCCTTCGGGAGTAGGGCGGTATATAAATCCAATAAATCTAATCTAATCTAAATCTAACAAATTGCAGCTTCCTGCAATAACACCAGTGGAACTGCAAAAAACTGTGCAACGTGGAACATCGCACATCTTAAGAAGGTACTTGGTTGATACCTAGGATGCTGGCAGCAACCTGTATCAACGATTAGCACCGGTCAATGGTATTTGTGATGCATTTCTGAATGTTCAGTTGCCTGAATTTCATATTTAATGAATAAAGTAATAACAACAACAACAACAACAACAACAACAACCGATTGTAATTGGAGCCTTGGAGCCATACCCAAAGGGCTACCCCGCTATTTAGAAATTCTAAATTTACCAGACTTGAATATTTTGACTCTACAAAAAACCACCTTACTCGGAACAGCTTACATCCTCCGACGATACCTTAACAGTTCCTAGGTCCTTGGTTAGGACTCGAGCTGCTGAGCTATTAACCGGCCTCAAAGGGTGTGAATCTCACTACAGCTTAAATAATAATAATAATAATAATAATAATAATAATAATAATAATAATAATAATAATAATATAAACAGCTTACATCCTCCGACGATACATTAACAGTTCCTAGGTCCTTGGTTAGGACTCGAACTACTGAGCTATTAACCAGCCTCAAAGGGTGTGAATCTCACTACAGATTAAATAATAATAATAATAATAATAATAATAATAATAATAATAATAATAATAATAATAATAATAATGGATGGACCGTGAGGTACTTGGTTCCCTTTGATCTTGGTTGTTTCCTTGCAGACATTTCCTGACCCAGCTAGGTAACTTCATCAGTGCTGGAAAGGAGGTGGAGGAGGTGCAGTTGTATGCCAAACGCAGCTTTTCAGCAAGGATGCTAATACATACAACAGCAATAATGAATCTCGCTACTTTGCAGGCCTGGATAACATGGAAATAATCAATACACCAATAATCACCAATAATCAATATCCATCAATCCGTGCATCGTTCAGTCCCTGCTTTCATTGCCCAGAAGGGACTTTTGTTGCCCTCAGTGGCCAAAACAACACACTGAGCTTATAGTTGATCTGCTGTCAACAGTGAAGGGGGCCACAATGGAAGTTACAAAGAAAGAAAATATTTTAATGTTTTTCCACGTTTAATCTTTTTTTTTAATTAAAAAACTTTTATAAATACAAATTTTCCCCCCTTTTCCCCCTCTTCCCCTCCCTAACCCTCCCTGATCCATCCCTCCCCATTGACTTCCCTTATAACCTTAAGAATTACAGTTCATTTTTAACTCCCCAAATATTAAAAGGTGAAATCCAAATCATATCATGTCATACAATTCCCCCCAGCTATTCTACCTCCTGTTCTACCCCCATCTTTAATTAAATATTAGATCTTGGATGGGGGAGATGAGGAGGAGGAGGAGGAGAGGAGGAGGAGGAGGAAAGGGTTTTTATGTCATTCCCCAATGGAGGGAGCAGAAAAGACCGCATGATTTTGAAGCTCCCCCCCCCCTTTTTTAAAAATTTGATTTATATGCCGCCCTTCTCCGAAGACTCAGGGCGGCTTACAATGCGTTAAGCAATAGCTTTCATACTTTTGTATATATTTACAAAGTCAGCTTATTGCCCCCACAAACTGGGTCCTCAATTTACCCACCTTAGAAACGATGGAAGGCTGAGTCAACCTTGAGCCTGGGGAGATTCGAACTGGTGTAATTGCAGACAGCTGGATGTTAATTACGGTGCTTTAGTCTGCAGAGCTAAACCAGGTTGCCCCCACCCCACCCCCACCCCCCCAGAACAGGCAAACAAAGAAATGTTTAAAATCAGTTTCTGGATTCCTTATCCCAAAATAATTGTACTGGTGAATTCCTCCCCCCTACCCCAAAAAAAGAACACAGCATTCTTCTCTTTTCTCCCCTCAGCCAAGCCGCGAACAGTCTTGCTGGTTTTATTACAGGCTAAAAATGGATTCAACGGGACTGTCCAAAAAACAAAAACAACAACAAAAATTTGTGTTGCTATTCTGGTGCACGCTTTTTGTTTTTTGTGAAAATTCCGTGTGGGGAGGGGAATAACACAGCCTTCCCCCCCACACACACACACACTCTGCTTACGGTGCCATATCGATACATTTGGCTGGATGAGAGCCACCGTTGCAGGGGGAAAAAATAAAAATAAGAATAAAAATAAAGAACCAAGGAGGCCTCACCCTAGCAATTTGCAAATTAAAAAGAGGAGGGGAGAAGGGGTCATTTTAGAATAAATGAATATGCCGAATGTGGGGAATCGCATCCTTGCAAAGCGGGATCCTGTACGTCAGGCGTGTCAAACTTGATTTCATGAAGGGCCACATCAGAGTTGCATTTGACCTCGACGGTTAGCCTGAACTGATCCGAACCGGCTGAATCCTGGGCACCTGTGGCCTGAGTGATCTGCCAGAGAAAAGAGAGAGAGAGAGAGAGAGAGAGAGAGAGAGAGAGAGAGAGAGAGAGAGAGAGATGATAGACAGACAGACAGACGGGTAGATCGAAGAAGAAGGCTGTAGGGGGAAAAAATGAAACAACAAAAGGAAACAACATTGACACAATCACCAGACATCGGCTAATCAGCTCGGTTTCAAAGTGTCACATATTAAACCATACAGTATTTGTGGTATTGAAGGAGATTGTTTTGCTTTGCGAAGGTCAATCTCATCTTAACAGTGACATGGTAGGCAGGCAGGCAGGCAGATCCCTTCCCACTTTGTTCCATCTTATAAATTTGCCTCCTTCCGTTAAAGAGAGAATAACAGTCAAATTCATATATAATGCAAAAGAGCTCAACTAAACCCCAGTGTGGGGGGTGGGTGGGGGGGAAATGAAACCGAAATGAAAGGTTAATCATCTTTTGGTAGCGAGAGATAGACATTTCAGCTCTGCTCTGAATTTTGTTATTTGGAGATGTTGCTGATTGATTAATATCATCTGGTCTGTGTTGACTCTTAGCAAAGAACAAACATAGGAGCTCTTCGGGATGATCTGTCTTGAGTTGGCCTTCCAGGTAATTTGTTAGTGTAGTTATTAGCAATAGCACTTAGACTTATATACCGCTTCATAGTGCTTTTACAGTCCTCTCTAAGCAGTTTATAGAATCAGCATATTGACCCCCAACAATCTGGGTCCTCATTTTACCCACCTTGGAAGGACAGAAGGCTGAGTCGAGCTTGAGCCGGTGGGAATCAAACTGCTGGCAGTCAGCAGAGTTAGCCCCTCTAAGCGGTTTACAGAGTCAGCCTATTGCCCCCAATAATCTGGGTCCTCATTTTACCCACCTAGGAAGGACAGAAGGCTGAGTCAACCTTGAGCCGGTGAGATTTGAACTGCCGAACTGCAGCTAGCAGTCAGCTGAAGTAGCCTGCAGAACTGCACTCTAACCACTGCACCACTTTGGCTCTTTTCAATTACCGTGTTTTCCCGAAAATAAGACCCTGTCTCCTATTTTTTTGAACCCTGAAATAAGCGCTTGGCCTTATTGCCATGCGCTCAAAAGCCCGATTGAGCTTATTATCAGGGAATGTCTTATTTTGGGGGAAATAGGGTATGATATTGCTATCATAACTGAGTTTATGCTAGTCTTCTCCTTCCACTCTTTGTTTTTTAAAAAATAGCAATTGAAAACTGAAACGCAACGATTCTAAGCTGATGACCTGCTTGACGCCGCCCTCCAGCTCTGCATATGCAGAACAAACCATACGGTCCCATTTCGAACTTTTTATTGTATCAGCTGGCCACTTTTTAGCCCAGCTTGCCAAAAGATGGGTGGGAGGAGGGGAAAGGTGCTGTAATCTCTTCCTTTAAAGACCTAACTTCTTGTGTGCTCCTCGTCCTGTTATACATTTAAGCAGCTTACCTTTCTGTTAAAGCTTTCTCCCCGCCCCGATGGATAAGAGTCTATTGTGATGGCATAATGCTGACCTAATTATCTTTACTGTGGATTTATTTAACAGATTTATTTGAAAAGGGTGATTTGTTCGCCATCTGATAGCCGATTTGTTAGAACTCCTTTTAATGAGCCTCTGCCTGTTTCGAGGAGGCTTAACATTACTTTTCGCAGCGGTGAAGAGCCGCGTCCACACAGCCAGGAAAAATCTCAATTACACCGTGTGTTGTGTGCTTTAAAAAAAAGAAGAAGAAGAAATCCAGCCCCCTCTATTCTTACACCTGATGTTTATTTCAGCAGGTGGCTCTAAAGGTGAAGTTCTAGCCACATGCAGTTATTTTTTAAATCTTGCCCTAAACAAAAAAAAAAAAATTGATTTTGAAAAGTATTCTGTATGGTGGCTCAATGGCGGCTCAGTGGCTAAGATGCTGAGCTTGTCGATTGAAAGGTCGGCAGTTCAGTGGTTCGAATCCCTAGCGCTGCGTAATGGGGTGAGCTCCCGTGACTTGTCTCAGCTTCTGCCAACCTAGCAGTTCGAAAGCACGTAAAAAATGCAAGTAGAAAAAATAGGGACCACCTTTGGTGGGAAGGGAACAGCATTCCATGCGTCTTTGGCGTTGAGTCATGCCGGCCACATGACCACAGAGATGTCTTTGTACAGCGCTGGCTCTTTGGCTTTGAAACGGAGATGAGCACCGCTCCCTAGAGTCAGGAACGACTAGCATAAATGATTGAGGGGAACCTTTACCTTTTACCTTTACCTTTATGCATATTTTTTTAAAAAGGAGTCCTGGTAAGATACGGAAAAGGAAGAAGAACCTTCTGGAGCCATAAACAGGCCAAACTCAACAGGTTATTTGTGATGTGTCCATAAATGGTGGCTCCTGTGCCACTCCTCCAAACTTTGGGAGAACTTGAAAGTAAATATAATTTTATTTTATTTTACTTTTATTAAGTCTAATTTTATATCAGGCTATGACAAATCTAGACAGCATATTAAAAAGCAGAGATATCACCCTGCCAACAAAGGTGCGTATAATCAAGGCGATGGTTTTCCCAGTTGCAATGTATGGCTGTGAAAGCTGGACCACAAGGAAGGCTGAGCGCCAAAGAATGGAGGCCTTTGAACTCTGGTGCTGGAGAAGACTCCTTGGACTGCAAGGCGATCCAACTGGTCAGTCCTAGAGGAGATCAACCCCGACTGCTCTTGAGAAGGCCAGATCCTGAAGATGAAGCTCAAATGCTTTGGCCACCTAATGAGAAGGAAGGTCTGACTGGAGAAGAGCCTAATGCTGGGAATGATGGAGGGCAAAAAAAGAAGGGGACAGCAGAGAACGAGGTGGCTGGATGGAGTCACTGAAGCAGTCGGCGTGAACTTAAATGGACTCCAGAGGATGGTAGAGGACAGGAAGGCCTAGAAGAACATTGTCCATGGGGTAGCGATGGACAATGAATATTGTCCATGGGGTAGCGAAGTTGGACACAACTTCACAACTAACAACAACAATAATTTTATATCAAATGGCAGTCAGGAGAAAGCGCAACCCTTTTAGGCTGGTTCCTTGCATCTAGATATTCCTATATAAAGGAGAAATATTCAAGGAATTCAATAACAATAAAATGATTGGAAGGGACCTTGGAGGTCTTCTAGTCCAGCCCCCTGCTCAAGCAGGAAGCCCTATACCATTTCAGACAAATGGATGTCCAATCTCTTCTTTAAAACCTGCAGTGTTGGTGCACCCACAATATTGAAGGAGATCTGACAGCAGAAACACATCATAAATGGATCCAAATCTTCTGTGATCAATTCATCCAATCATCTGATCCTTTAAAACCATGAGGCTGCTTGAGCTGTTGCTAAAACATGGTTAGGAATAAGCATTTATAAGCCTCGGAAAACCCGGACAAACTTTTATTGTGTTGGAATACATGTGAGAATGTATTTTGCATTGCAACAATTACGGTATGTAATTATTCAGCCAGTAGATGGCAGTGTTTAGTGTGCATCTGTGATTATCGTCTATGGTTTTGTTACGTTCTGAAGAGAGTTTCCTGTTTCCTGTTACAGTAATATAGTAAGGCACATGGTGACTGTGCTCTTTTTTCTTTTCTTTTTTCTTTTTCTTTTCTTTCTTTTTTTTTTTTTTTGCTCTGTGGTGCTTTATATAAAACAGAATTTCTAACATATTGTCAACTCACTTGACATCCCTAGAAAAAAAAATTCAGTAAAGACAAAACCTGGGTGATCCGACTCATCCATCCCGCTAAAACATGTTTGGTGTTACCATGCTGATTGGAATGAACCAGAATGGTAATCTTCTCAAGACATGCATGTCCACAATGCAGCAATAACCATCATGGCTCTGTAGGAACTGCAAACTCAGCCATTCAGAGTTAAACATGAGCCAAGAGTATGCAGCAGCAGCCAAAAAGCCAATGCAATCCTAAATTGCATGAACAGAGGGATACAGTCAAGATCAAGTGAGGTACTAATACCACTCTGTAAAGCCTTGGTAAGGCCACACTTGGAATCCTGCATCCAGTTTTGGTCACCACTCTATAAAAAAGATGTTGAGACTCTAGAAAGAGTGCAGAGAAGAGCAACCAAGAGGATTAGGGAACCGGAGGCTAAAACATAAGATGAATTGTTGCAGGAACTGGGCATGGCTAGTCTAGTGAAGAGAAGGACCAGGGGAGACAGGATAGCAGTCTTCCAATATCTGAGGGGCTTCCACAGAGAGGAGGAAGAGGGTCAAGCTATTTTCCAAAGCATCCAAAGGGTCAGACAAGGAATAATGGATGGAAACTGACCAAGGAGCGATTCAACGCAGAAATAAGGAGAAAATTTCTGACAGCGAGAACAATCAACGGAACAGAAGTTGCCTTCAGAAGTTGTGGGAGCTTCATCACTGGAGGCTTTCAAGAGGAGACTGGACTGCCGTTTGCCAGAAATGGTGTAGGGTCACCTGCTTGGGCAAAGGGACTATATCAGGGGTCCCCAATCTTTTGGACCTCAGGGACCACTAATTTTAAATCCCATGGACCACTGATATGATTTGCCCAATGACCGGCTGGGTGGGCGTGGCTAGGTGGTCATGTGACTGGGTGCGCCTGGCCAATTTGATGTCACTTACATTGAGGGGCGCCTCACCAGCCTCTACTCACCCCTCCCCTACCAGCCACTCCTCGCCTCCCCACCCAGGTTCCTTAGAGCTCCAACAGGAAGCAGTTGCTGGTGCTAAGCAGCCACCAAGAGAAAAAGTTGGCAAAACAGCTTGCTCAGTTCAAATTGGACCTGGCCGAGAAAGAGGCTCAGCAGAGGCACCTTACTGAGGACTATAAGCATAGGCTTTCCAAGCAGAGGGAAGACCTGCGGGAGGGCAAGGCCAGGTACCGGCACCTGGAGGCTCAGCCAGCTGAGATGGTCAGCCAGTTCCAGGCCATGATGCAGTCCCACTGGAACAAGGCCCTCCGGCTCTTCGCCACCAGGGGCACTTCCCTCCAGCCTTCGCCCAAAGCCCCACACCAGGAGGCTGAAGCAGACCCCAAGTTGGAATTTCTGCCCCACTCCAACCCACACAAAAAGACCCCAAAAGGGGGGACTCTCTGCAGCAATGCAAAGGCTCACTGCACATATCCGGCCCAAGGGCTGTCATTTCAGGACCCCTGATTTAGTGCAATATAAAAAAATGCAAATAATTTTTCTGCGGACCATCAAAATTTTCTCACGGACCACCAGTGGTCCACGGACCACCAGTTGATGACTGCTGATCTAGATGACCTCCAAGGTCCCTTCCAACAAATCTGTTAATCTCTTGAGAAGCTTCCCTGATCTGTTCCACAGCTAAAGGAAAAAGCAAGGGTAAACTATTTTTATAAAAAAAAATGGAGAGAGTAAAACCTCCCTGGTGTGGTTCATCTACAGGTGACATCCTTGGCATTCCTTGGCTGACCTCTTTCTGGTGGGTTCCCTCCTAGCCGGGAGTAGAAGGAGAAGTGCATGGAAGCTCATTCTTCATGCCTTAGGGTCTTCTTAAATCTTCCCTGCATCCCGAAGGGCTGGGTCACTTGATAAATGGTTTTGTTGCTTTCTTTACGGTTGTGGATAAGCATCTCTTCAACCTTTCTTTGAACTCCTGCCAAGACCAGCCTCTTCCACCTCTTCCCCAGATTTTTCACAGAGTTTATGATGTCAGTTCTTCCAGGGTTTCTCTCTCTCTCTCCGGGGAAACATACGAATCCCTAGCTGTCTTTCTTCCCAGATTCATTCCTCTTTCTTAATAGGCGCTCAGGAAAGGTTTTAAGTGTTGCAGCAGGTGATTGGAGAGAGCAGGGTTTCCATTTTTGAAAGGAAGACTGATGGGCATGGGGGTTTGTCAGGGCTTTTTACGGCTGCTCCCTGGGGAAATCACTCTATGCACGGTTCAAAGTCATCCCCTTTGTCACTTATTTCAGGTAACAAATCCCTCTTTGGCACCACGATGAAGCTTTTGGAAAGTCCTCACTGCTTAATACTAGCATCCATTCACAAATATAAAAACTATAAGAATGGAATGGAATGGAATGGAATGGAATGGAATGGAATAGAATAGAATAGAATAGAATAGAATAGAATAGAATAGAATAGAATAGAATAGAATAGAATAGAATAGAATAGAATAGAATAGAATAGAAGTAGAGTAGACTAGACTAGACTAGACTAGACTAGACTTGAGTAGAATAGAATAGAATAGAATAGAATAGAATAGAATAGACTAGACTAGACTAGACTAGACTAGACTAGACTAGACTAGACTAGACTAGACTAGAATAGAATAGAATAGAATAGAATAGAATAGAATAGAATAGAATAGAATAGAATAGAATAGAATTCTTTTATTGGCCAAGTGTGATTGGACTCACAAGGAATTTGTCTTTGGTCCATATGCTCTCAGTGTACATAAAAAGAAAAGATACATTCAGTAAGAATCATAAGGTACAACACTTAATGATAGTCATGGGATACTAATAAGCAATCAAATCATACTAGGAGACAATGAAAACAATATAAGGTGTAAAGATAAAAGCAACATGGATGTAACCATAAGTGGAAAGAGATAGGTACTGGCTAGGATGAGAAGAAGAATAGTAATACAGCTTTAGTAAATAGTTAACAGTAAACAGTCTTAGTCGTTAATTTGACAGTGTTGTGAGAATGAGTTGTTTAGCAGAGTGATGGCGTTCGGAGAAAAACCTGTCCTTGTGTCTTCTCGTTCTGGTGTGCAATGCCCTATAGTGTCGTTTTGAGGGTAGGAGTTGAAACAATTTAAAATAAAAGAACAGAACAGAAGAGAACGGTGGAACTCTCCTAAACCTTGAAGGAGGATGGGGTGGCTCGAAAGTAGCACGTTCCTTTCCAGAGAAGAATGAATGGCTTCTCCAAAAAAAAACCCTCCACCTTCTTCGCTTTCTTTGGATACTTTAATCCTGATTTTCCTCTGCCGCTTAGTTTCTCGGCAGTGATGGGAGTCCGTGATCGCAGATCAATTGACGATTTCATAAAACAAAATGAATGGCTGTCAACTTTTTAATCAGTGCAATGCAGTGAGTCTCTCTCGACCTTCACCCTTCTTCCCGACACGCTGCAGGAGAGGAATGAAATATCTCACTTCTTCCATTGGTGTGTTTCCTTCTCTGTCTCCACCTTCCCCTCTTCCTTGCTGCCTCTCGCCTGACACGGACAGATCAGGCTTCCTTGGCTATAGTAGACGAAGATATAAATAAGGTAGACATTCATCCTTTCTTCAATACATTCATACTCTAAACGTGCAGGGAGGAAGATCTCCGTAAGACTTGAAGGACTCAGGGCAGATTTGAAGATGGGGAGGAAGAAGAAAAGAATTCTAGCCAACAAGGTGAGGTTTTCTTCGGCCATCTTCATCCAGGACTCTGAAAGGACTAGAAGACCTCCAAGATCTAGAAGACCTAATCTTCTAGAACAGGGGTCTCCAACCTTGGCAACTTTGTGGACTTCAGGTCCCAGAATTCCTCAGCCAGCTCTGGCAACTTTTAAGACTTGTGGACTTCAACTCCCAGGAATTCTGGGAGTTGAAGTCCACAAAGTTGCTATGGTTGGAGACCCCTGTTCTAGAAAATGAGAAGATTAGGCCTTCTAGAAGATCTTGGAGGTTTTCTAGTCTTTCAAGTCATCTAGTCCTTTCAAAGTCCTGGATGAAGATTCCTTCTAGAAGGGTAGAAGGATTAGAAGACCCCCCCCCCTCCAAGATCCCTCCCAGCTCTATTTTGATTGAATCAAAATGAATGGAAGAATACATAATTAGATAGCTGTTTTCCTGTCATACAGACAGCAAGTTGTCAAAATAGGGAACACCCTATCAAATCCTGCACTTGTTAATAGTGATGTCCCCCCAAGAGCGTTCTAAGACCAACACTCTTCATACTATACATAAATAACCGTTGTGATCGTATTATAAGCAGCTGCGTTCTCTTCGCTGATGATGTAAAAATATTTAACACCACTGACAATGCTGCTACCCTTCAAAAAGATCTTGACTTTGTGTTGGAATGGTCAAACAATTGGCAACTCCAAATCTCAACCAACAAATGCTCTGTCTTACACATTGGCAAAAAAACCCCAGAACACAAAATACATGCTGAGTGGACACGGCCTTGTAGATGACCCTCACTCTGTCGAGGATCTTGGAGTACTCATCTCAAATGATCTAAGTGCTAACACCCACTGTAACAACACTGCCAAAAAGGCATTAAGAGTTGTAAACCTAATCTTGCGTAGCTTCTTCTCTGGTAATAGCACACTACTAACCAGAGCATACAAAACCTTTGCTAGACCAATTCTCGAATACAGCTCATCTGTCTGGAACCCGCACTGCCTATCTGACATGAATACAATTGAATGTGTCCAGAAATATTTCACAAGAAGAGTCCTTGAGTCAAGGACCTCTGCTCGTAACAAAATACCCTACGCCACCAGATTTGAAATTCTGGGTTTAGAAAATTTAGAACTACGCTGCCTTCGGTATGACCTAAGCATAGCTCATAAAATCATCTGCTACAATGTCCTACCTGTCAATGACTACTTCAGCTTCAACCACAACAATACATGAGCACACAATAGATACAAATGTAAGGTAAACCGCACCAAACTCGAAAATATGACTTCGGCAACAGAGTGGTCAATGCCTGGAATGCACTATCTGACTCTATGGTTTCTTCCCCAAACCCCCAAAATTTTAACCTAAGATTATCTACAGTTGGCCTCACCCCATTCCTAAGAGGTCTGTAAGGGGTGTGCATAAGAGCACCAGTGTGCCTAACATCCCTGCCCTAATGTTTCTTCTATTTGTACCTATTTTATGTATCCAATCCATGCTTATACTTATTACCAAATATGTTCCTGACAAATAAAATAAAATAAATAAATAAAATAAATCAACTGCTACAATAAGTTTGCTATCCCTTCTTCTTACGTCCCAAAACTCATTTCAATCTGTTAGCTGTTCACAATTATCCAGGAAATAAACCCAACATCAAAGACCAATCAAGATCTTTCTGGTAAGGCAATCTTACAGGTCTGAAATTATTTATAAATATTAATTAATATGAACTTAATATGAAATAACCCTAGCGAAATAGCCCACGCATGCTGGAATTTAGAATTTAGAACAGAGTTGGAAGAGATCTTGGAGGTCTTCTAGTCCAACCCCTGCTCAGACAGGAAACCCTACACCACTTCAAACAAATGGTTGTCCAACCTCTTCTTAAAAACTTCCAATGTTGGAGCATTCACAACTTCTGGAGGCCAGTTGTTCCACTGATTAATGGTTCTAACTGTCGGGAAATTTCTCCTTAGTTCTAAGTTGCTTCTCTCCTTGATGAGTTTCCACCCATTGCTTCTTGTCCTGCCTTCAGGGGCTTTGGAGAATAGCTTGACTCCCTCTTCTTTGTGGAAGCTCCTGAGATATTGGAAGACTGCTATCATGTCTCCCCTAGTCCTTCTTTCCATTAAACTAAACATACCCAGTTCCTGCAACCGTTCTTCATATGTTTCAGCCTCCAGTCCCCTAATCCTCTTTGTTGCTCTTCTCTGCACTCTTTCTAAAGTCTCAGCATCTTTTTTACATCGTGGCGATCAAAACTGAATGCAGTATTCCAAGCGTGGCCCCATTTGTTGTTCATTGAAACAGATCCAAAGGAAACCAGCGACGATTCTTGGGAAATTGACCTCTGTAGGTCATTGGGATATTCAGCTGTGCCCGTTCAATGCACAAATCGGTGCCTCTTAGACCCAGTGCCCAAGCAGGCAAGAAGAGGGTTTTGCTGTAGGCAGAAATTTCAGAGTGATGAATCTGTCTAGCCCTCCTCCATAGAGAGCAAGGATCTTGTTCTCTCTCTCTCTCTCTCCCTCCCCTCATTCTTCCTCATTCTTTCTGCTTCGTTTAAACGGGATGAGGAAGACACTTTGGCTGCATCAGAAAGTCCTCCAGGCAGAAGCAATATATTAAGCAGAGGTGACGATGGGGTCAGCCAAGCACCTGTTCCGTTGTAATAGTGAAGAATTCATTTTCATGGGGTAGCACCTGGGAGGAGAAACTTAAGCAAGTGTTTTGCTTTTTTCCCCATCCTATTACAATTATTCAAAATGAGACAGCTCCTCCTTGGGGGCCAAAGGAGGAATGGAAGATCTTCAGAAGATCATTGCAAGATCTTCTCAGTTGGGCCAAAATTCTAGGAGATCCAAAATCAGTTGCCTCTTTTTGTTATCTGCACTACTATTAATCTTCTCATCGTTCCCATCACCCATCTCCTCCTACTTATGACTGTATGACTGCAACTTTGTTGCTAGTATCCTTACAATTTATATTGACTGTTTCCTAATATGATTTGATTGCTTATTTGTACCCTATGACTATCATTAAGTGTTGTACCTTATGATTCTTGATGAACGTATCTTTTCTTTTATGTATACTGAGAGCGTATGCACCAAGGACAAATTCCTTGTATGTCCAATCACATTTGGCCAATAAAGAATTCTATTCTATTCTATTCTATTCTATTCTATTCTATTCTATTCTATTCTATTCTATTCTATTCTATTCTATTCTATTCTATTCTATTCTATTCTATTCTATTCTATTTTCCATTCCATTCCATATTTTCTATTCTATTCTATTCTATTCTATTCTATTCTATTCTATTCTATTCTATTCTATTCTATTCTATTCTATTCTATTCTATTCTATTTTCCATTCCATTCCATATTTTCTATTCTATTCTATTCTATTCTATTCTATTCTATTCTATTCTATTCTATTCTATTCTATTCTATTCTATTCTTTCCACCATGACTGAAATCCAGAATCATTTCACAACTTACAACCTTTGCAACATCCCCATGGTCCTGTGATTAAACTTCAGGCGCTTGGCAATTGACTCATACTTATGACAGTCGCAGTGTCCCGGGGGTGAGGGGGCGTCACATGATCACCATTTTGCAACTTCCAGACAAGCAAAGTCAACGGGGAAGCCAAGAGTCCTCCTTAACAACGGTGTGACCAATTTCACCAATGGCATTAATTCACTTCACAACGTCCAGCAAGAAAAATCGTAAAATGGGGGCGGGAAGAGGAAGGGGCACAAATTCAGTTAACAACGGTCTCCTTAGCAAGAGAAACTTTGGGCTCTGTTGTGCTCTCAAGTCGAGGACTTCCCGTCTTTGCTCAAAGAAAGAGCAACAAAGATATCAGCGCAAAAAACCCCCTCACCTCTAGAAGAAATTCTGAAGAAATTCTAAAGCGTTCTGGAAAAAGAAAAACTACACTCATTTGCCAGAAGGCTACAAATACTACAATTTGGGCAAGATTCTGTTGGTAAGGCATGAATGGACAGAGATGATGATGATAAGCTAACAGCAGCAATAATACTTTTGCAAATAACTTAATAGTGGTAGTAATGGCTGCCGCGGTTTTATTTAAGAGATGGGTGTTTATGCCACTGTGATTTTTAAATCACTGCATGCTTGCCTGAATTCCTAGAAGGAAGGGTGTGTGGGTGGGGGGGAAAGGATCTGAAAAATATAAGCAATGTACTGCTGGCGATTGCTCCCCTCAAAAAGGAGAACAGATCTCGCAACTTTCAGAGATCCAGGAATCCTTGCCAGATCCTCTCTGTATTTTTCTTTTCTTTTTTTTAAAGAAGAGAATGGTCTCCATGGGCAGGAACGACCATCAATAGCATCCACCTCTTGTTTCTGAAAGGAGGGCAATCAATTTTTCCCCCCTCCTTCTGCTCATCCAAAGGCTACGGCTATAAATGTCTAGAAAGTGATCAGTAATGACCTTGAAGACAAGGAGCCAATGTCATGAGCCACCACAGCAGAGAAAGGAAGTTCTCTCTCCCTTTCTCTCTCCTCTCTCTCTCTGTCTCTCTCTACCTCCCTCTCTTTCTCCCTCTTTCTGCCTCTCCTCTCCCTCCTTCTCTCCCTCTCTCTTTCCAATTCCCTCCTTCTTGCTCTTTCTTTCATTCTCCTTCTTTCTCTCCCTCTCTCTTTCTCTTCCCCTCTCCCTCTTTCTCTCCCTCTCTCTTTCCCTTCCTCCCTCTCCCCCTCTCCCCCTCTTTCTCCCTCTCCCTCTTCTTTTTTCTCTCCTTCCTCCCTATCTCTCTTGCTCTTTCTCTTTTTCTCTCTCTGTCCTTCTCTCCTCTCCCTCTTTCCTGGTCTCTCCCCTTCCTCCCTCTCACTTTCTACCTCCTCTTTCTTTCTTTCTTTCTCTCTCCCTCTTTCTTTCCTTCTCTCTTTCTCTTTCCCTCTCCCTCTCTCTTTCCCTTCCCCCCTCTCCCTCTCTCTCTCCCTCTTTCTCCCTCTCCTTCCTTTCTCTCTCCTTTCTCCCTATATCTCTCCCTTTTTCTCTCTCTGTCCTTCTTTCCTCTCCCTCTCTCCCCTTCTTCCCTCTCTCACTCTCTATCTCCCTTTCTCTCTCTCTCTCTCTCTCTTTCTCCTTCTCACTCTTTCTTTCCCTTTCTCCCTCCTCCCTATCTCTCTCCCTTCTTCTCTCCTCTTCCCCCTCTCTCTCCCTCTCTTTTTTCCCTGTTTCCATCTCAAGTCAGGCCACGCTTCAAGCTGATGTCCTCAAGTAATCAAAGGAAAAGTGTGCCGTTGATGAATGGGAATCGAAACCCAGGAGCCTAAGGGTATCTGGAGGGTAGTCCTTTGGGCCATTTTTCTACTCCATCTTACTCAAACTAGAGTCCACTAATCTTCCAAAATGGGCATGATGCAATAGCCGTGATCTTCTTTTACAGAAGAGGTGATGGAGAGACATTGACAGCTAAGTCTACACACTTTTCATTAGGGCCACATTGTGGCTTCTTTCCAACACCCACAAAAACCAAATCTTAGTCCTTGTGGCTGCAAATAAAGTCCTAAAAAAATGAGCCGTGGTAGTAGCACCATGACAGAGTTTGAGATGATCCACAAGCAGAACAGTCGTACAAAGGCAGAAGAGTTTAATGGCTTCAGAAGTGAGCCTCTGTCAGATTCCAAGCAGAAAGACATGCTGAAATTCTTCCAAGTACTGTCCTTCATTGTTTCTCACCTCTGGACAGAATCTTGCCCAACTAAAGTAGACAACTTGCATCTTTTAACATACACTCCAGGAACTATTGAGGAGGGGCCGCCTTGAATTAGAATTAGATAAATCGATTATGTCAACTGCATATAAAGAAAATTTGTATAAAACATTTTATAGATGGCATTTTGCACCGCCAAGACTGGCAAAAATGTAGAAAGATAGATCCGCTAAATGTTATGATTATGCTAAAAGTGCAATCAATCACCCGGTTCAGTATTTAGTCCAAAATACTGGACTAAAATACATATTTGGCTGAAAAAAAAATGGCAAAGCAACATATAGACTTGAAACCAGAGATATTTTTGTTGAGGATTCTACCAGAAAAATATGACAAAAAAGGACTACATATCTGGTCTTGCATAGATTAACCGCAACTAGAATTGTATTTGTGCAACAATGGAAAAATGATGATATTCCATCTGAGGGGAAGGTGATTAAGAAAATATTAGAATGCGCAGAAATGGATAGATTAATACTTGCTTTAAGGATAAAGAAGAAGCTGAATATTTTTTGATTTGGGACATATTTGATCCATGGCTAGACAATAGAAACAGAAGTTAAAAAGGAGGAGATTTTATTTATTTATTTATTTATTTATTTATTTATTTATTTATTTATTTATTTATTTATTTATTTATTTATTTATTTATTTATTTATTTATTTATTTATTTATTTATTTATTTATTTATTTATTTATTTATTTATTTATTTATTTATTTATTTATTTATTTATTTATTTATTTATTTATTGGTTCAATTTATATGCCACCCTTCTCCGGAGACTCAGGGTGGCTTACAATGCGTTAAGCAACAGCCTTCGTACTTTTGTATATTTATACAAAGTCAGCTTATTGCCCCCACAAACTGGGTCCTCAATTGACCTACCTTAGAAAGGATGGAAGGCTGAGTCAACCTTGAGCCTGGGGAGATTTGAACTGGTGTAATTGCAGACAGCTGGATGTTAATTACGGTGCTTAGTCGGCCCCCTTATGCGGTGTTTTTTTTTTATACAAAGTCAGTTTATTGCCCCCACAATCCAGGTCCTCATTTTACCTACCATGGAAGGATGGAAGGCTGAGTCAACCTTGAGCCTGGTGAGATTCGAACTTGCAGTAATTGCAGGCAGCTGGCAGCTAAGTGCTATTTAACAGTGCTTTAGTCCACTGCTCCACCAGGCTCCTTATAAAAGAAGGAAATGCCAAAATGGAGAGTCGTTAAAGATGATCTTAACTATTAGTGTTATTATAGTATCATATTGCTATATTATTAATATTATAGTGGCGAATACCACAATAAATATGTGTATGATGATTGTTTAAAAAATAACTGTACCCAGACCACTCACTGTTTGATGAAAGTTGAATGTTATATAAAAAAACAAATAAAACTTTAGGAAAAAAAGGAGGGGCCGCCTTAACTCTGTTCCTCCCAACCAAGCTACCATATTTTTCAGAGTATAAGATGCACCTTTTTCCCCCAAAAGAGGGTGAAAATCTGGGTGCGTCTTATACTCCAAATGTAGCCCCACACAGCCTTGCAAACAGAGATTGCAGAAACTGAAAGAAGCTTCTGAAAGAAGCTTCAGAAAAAAAGCCTCTGAAAGGCATTTTATCTAAAATAATATGGCAAGCAATAAAAGAAGAATCAGTAAAGGTTTTAACCAAACTATGCTAACAAATCTGGAGAATGACACAATAACCAACAGATCGGAAGAGGTTAATCTACATACCAATACCAAAGAAAGGAGATTGAACAGAGTACAGATAGTCCTTCAGAAAAAAAAGCCTCTGAAAGAAGCTTCAGAAAAAAAGCCTCCAAACAGAGCTTCAGAAAAAAAAAAAGCCTTTTTTTTCTGAAACAGAGTTTCAGAAGTTTCAGAGGCAGAAAAAAAAGCAAGGCACAGAGCTCACAACCAACGAACCTGTTGCTAAAATTCACCTCTGTGAACAGCTGATTGGCGGTATTCTGGGAGGTCCATCTACCCACCAATCAGCTTTTTTTCCTTATTTTCTTCCCCAAAAACTATGGTGCGTCTTATACTCTGGTGCGTCTTATACTCCAAAATATACGGTATCTAAACTTTGCTGTCTCTTGGTCCTCTGGAATGCAGCCCCTCCCTCCCTCCAGACTACATTCCACCACACCACCTCTAAGCACACACTCAGCCCAGGGATTTATTTTTCAGCCAGTTTTCAGTTGTCTCTACGAGCATTCAAGAACCCACCTTCCAGGAGGCAGACAGATGACAGGCATGAGCTTTTTCCAAGCCGTCCATGTCACCCAAACCTCAGCCATGAGTCGCCAATGAATCATGGCAGGATCTTAAAATAAAGTAGTCTTTGAGAAGGCGGTGCCCATATTCTGGTAAATGCAATTTCCCTGCCTTAATGAAATGCTAATTGCTAGGAAAATTCAGAAGCCTCTTCGGGAACATTCTAATTAAATTTCCCACTTTCCCTCCACCCTACGAAGCCTTCCATGACCCTGGGAAGAAAAAAAAAAAGAAAGAGAGAGAGAAACTCTGTTGGAAGGAAGGTGTTTTGGAACATATTCTCTTTCTCGTCTTCTCTAGGAGGAATTCTCTGATTGGAAGAATTCCCCATCACCAAATTAACACAGAGCAGTGATAATATGTAGCCAAAAGCAATATATATATATATGTATATATGAAAATAAAAAATAAAAATTGATGGGCCCAGAGCTATCTACTGGCAATTAAAACACATGGGTTGTAAGAGCCATAAACAAACAACTATCATTAAAATATCCTCATAATCATAAAGAGCAATATTAAAAAAAATAAAGCAGGGGGAGGAATCAGCTGAGCACAGAGAGAGAGGGATGGTGATCAGCTCTAAACTCAGTGCAACTTTACAAGCAGGAACTACGAAGTAGGATGCTCTGACTGGTACTTTCCAACCCTTTCTTGAGAATTCTTCTTATGTTCCTTCTTTGTGGATTTGCCGAATTTAGGATGACTTGTGTTGTTTTGGGGGAATTTGTCATTATTATATCTCTTCTGGTTTGGCAGCATCCCCGGCTGACCTTCCATGGGAGAATTTTGGATCTCATGTTCTGGAGAAGTAGAGCCAGATCAGGGGTGAAATCCAGCCGGTTCTGATTTTGAAATTTTGAGCAGTTTGGAGAACCAGTGACGGAAATTTTGCCTCCGACACAGAGCCCTCGTCCGGGCCCTCCCCAGACTCCAGGACTGGCCCAGCCTCACTGTCCGACTCTACTGGCTGCTGGCAGACAACAACAATCGGATCAGATCAAGTGGGGCATTGGGCATTGAATTTTATGATGGCCATCAAAAACCAGAGAGGGTCAAGGAAAGGTCTAAGCTTCTCTGGAGACCGGTGGCAAAGGACAGCAATTCCAGGAGTAGCCAGCTCTGTCAGCACCATCTTTTGGAAAAGATAACATGTCAGCTTGAGCCATGAATTGTCTCTCCAAATTGCTTGTCCTGCTGACTCTAATTACCTTAATTAAAACCAACCTCAGTCTCTTGGATGCAAAAAGGTTTGTGTAATGACTGCATTTGTTTTAATGATCTGGTTAGTCGGAGTACTGGAGCGTCCTCTGGTCCTTTTTATACCAAGGGACCATTGTCTCCAGTTAGCCAGAAGGGAGACTGGCGTTTTTCCGTTACAGAGAGGCTGAACTAGCATCTGGAAAGTCATTTGGGGAAAATAACAAGGACGTGGTGGCGCAGTGGTTGGAATGCAGTATTGCAGGCTAATTCTGCTGACCACCAATTGCCAGCAGTTCGGCAGTTCGATTCTCACCAGGCTCAAGCTTGACTCGGCTTTCCATCCTTCTGAGGTGGGTAAAATGAGGAACACAGATTGTTGGGGAGCAAGAGGCTGACTCTGATTTGAGAGGTTGGGCCAGTCTTATGATGATTATAATTCTGACTACTCAAGAAAATGGCACCCTGAAAAGAATGATGCAGATCAACAAGAGTTCCTCTGGTTTTCTGCCTTTGCAGAATTTCAAGCCAAGACATCTGACTTGACAAGGGTCATGTCTTGTCAAATTTGGCACTTTCTATCCACTTGCTACCTGAAAGAAAAACCCTGACCACCCTTCCTTCCTTCCTTCCTTCCTTCCTTCCTTCCTTCCTTCCTTCCTTCCTTCCTTCCTTCCCTCTCTCTCTCTCTCTCTCTCTCTCTCTCTCTCTCTCTCTCTCTGCCTCTCTCTCTCTCCCCTCCATCTGCAAAGTTGAGATACCAGGGCTTCACCTCATTCCCGCTACCTTGAAAATTACCTTATTAGGTTTTTAAATAAATTGACATTGGCCGGAATATGTAAAGAGCTGCATTTCTTTTTTGCCTGCCTTACACAGAAGCAATTTTGGCTAGGTTGTTGGGTTGGTTGACTCTGTGTATATTTTAAATTAAATATCCTGGCCTGGGGGAGACAGGGAAATGGTCTCCGATTTCCAATCAGTGCTGCTTTTTCCTTATTTGAAATGAAGTTTATACACTGGTGGCTTGACTGGATCTGATCCCAGTGCTAATAATTTGGCATTTGGGGGTGGATTCTAAATCACAAATTGTCATGAAGGGTGCGGAGTTTGTGGGGAAGGGAGATAAAGAAGGCATTCTGGACTCCTCTTATTATCACAAAACCATGGTTTGGAAGTACTGCCATGTCTGCTTCCTTCAGTGGTAGGATTCAAATAACTTAACAACCGGTTCTCTGCCTTAATGACCAGCTGGGTAGGTGTTGCTCGGTGATCATGTGACCATGTGGGCGTGGCAAACTCAACATCACTCACGTCGATGGGCGCTTCGTCTTAGCTGTTACAATGTAATAAGGGTTAACCAGAGAGGCAGTTTCTGTAAGCAGGGCAATAAAGTAGGCTAGAAATAACACCAGAATGTTTCCTTCCTGCCTTCCTTACAGGATTAGCCCTGTAAAGTGGGAAAAAAACAAAAGGAGATTTCTTTCAACAACTGATTCTCCAAACTGCTTAGAACGTTTCTCCCGAATAGATGCGAATAGTGGTGTGGCTGAATCCCACACCACTAGCTTCCTTCTGTCTTCTTGTACTCCAGTTCTTCTACCATCCATCATGTGAAGGAACATCAGTTACGTTTACGGAGATTCTCGGTCATCCATGGTTGTTCCAAAGGTGTTTTTTTTTTCCAAAAGGCAACTGGACTTTCTTGGTGTTTTCTTTCCAGACATTTTGCTTCTCATTCAAGAAGCGCCTTCAGTTCTGGCTGTATGGTGGATGATGGAAAGATTTATATTCCTTGCAGTCATCTGGTCGTTAGCATTCTTTCTGTGAGTCATTGAGGCCACTTGGAGATTTTTCTGTGCCCTCAGGGTCACCTGAATCAGAGTGCAATTGGTTGTCGAACCTTTTTGGAACTGCTAAAAGAACTGTGTTATAAACAGGAGATATAGGTGGTGATGTATCCCTCCCCGTCTGTTAAAAGAGGGCTGTTCAATTTTAATGCAGATGGCCTCTTTGAGCCCTCTTTCAAACCAGCAGTTCTCTCTATCCAGAATGTGGACTTTGCTGACTTCAAAAGAATGACCTTTGTCTTTCAAATGCAGGTGCTTGAATCTGGTTTCGATGGGTTTGTTCTCCTATGTTGTGCCATGCGTTTCCGAAGTGGTTGTTTTGTTTCTCCAATGTACAGATCTGTGCATATCTCACTGTATTTCACTGCATATACAGTATCACATTGCTATATTTGTGCCTGGGTGTTTTATCCTTGGGGTGGACAGGCTTCTGCCTTAGTGCAATTTTTTATTTAAAGTGTGTATGTACAGTATATTGTGTTGGTTGAGTTATGCCATAGCTCATATGTCTATCAATCAGTTAGGTCATAACCCAACAGAAGAGTCAAATTTGGGGAAGGTGGGACAAGAGGGCTTGGAAACCAAAGAATTCATTGGCCAAGGTCTAGGCCAGGGGTTTGTAACCTTAAACACTCAAAGAGCCATTTGGACCCATTTCCCACAGAAAAGAAAACACAGGGAGCTACAAAACCCATCCCGTGCCTGACTATTTCTTGAGTGGCCACAAAACTAGCACATGTAGTTGAATTAAATGTTCTGTTTTCTTCTGAAAATTTTCCTTTCTTGGATTTATCCATTGTTGACCTACCGGGGGTTGAAAAGGTCAATAAATTGTATGCCGGTGGGTGTCACACATTGGCAGTTGTGATGCATATTTTGAGTGACAGAGAGCCACAACAGAGGGGTGAAAGAGCTACATGTGGCTCCAGAGCCAAAGGTTGCTGAACCCTGGTCTAGACTAAAGGATTGGGTCCATGTACACTTGTAGGACCTAATGCCTCAAGTCCTACCCTTGGAATGACTTTGAGAAGGGTCAAGAAGGATTTTATTCTCCTTGAGAATGAGTGTAACTCCTAAGATTTGTTTGATGAGCCATTGGTTTGTTTTCTTGGCTGTCCACCATATTCTGAGGACTCTTCTCGGACACCAAAGCTCAAGGTAGACATACAAACACACAAAAAGAATGCACATTAAAAAAAAGAAAGAAAAATTCCGGTGCCACCATACTCTCTGTTCTCTGCCATCTTTCCCTGAAAATAAGACCCTGTCTTATTTTTTTTGAACCCTGAAATAAGCATTTGGCCTTATTTTCGGGGAGGTCTTATTATTTCGGGGCTCATGGAACAAGATGGGGATCCTCTTGCCATCTTACCTGATTTCCAGCTCTGCATTTAAATATTTTCAGGGAATGCTTATTTTCAGGAGGAGGGAGGCTTATTTTAGCGCATGTGCTCAAAAGCCAGATTGGGTTTATTATCAGGGGATGTCTTATTTTCGGAGAAACAGGATAGTATCGGTGCATATTGTTGATTTTGTTTTTCCTCCTGCTGTTTTCTAAAAATACCCATGGGATAAGGAAGTGTAGACCTGAGAAGTCCCCAGCTAAACATTACCCTCCCCAAACCTTCAAGAAAGGTCCCTAAATTCTTTGGGAAGTGCACATTTCAAATGGATGGAAGGGAAAAAAACATGAACAGCTTGTCGAGTGGCTGTATTGATTCTAATGAAGGGTTTAGGTTTGAAAATAATTTTCCATTTAAATTAAAGATTGGTATTACTCGGAGCCTTTGGGAGTGCAGGTCTCTGCAGGCTGTCCAAACAACAAGCGTAGCCTTCAGCCAGTGACGAGTTTCATATTATGTTACGTGTGCATGCCCGGTTTGCAAGTCCGCCTGCCTTCCATGCATGCTCCCGGCCTCAAAAACATGTCTAAATAGGATGGCATAGAGACGGGGCAGGTAGGTGTGCCCACCTGTGATTTCCGCTTCCATTTCGAGTGAACCGATCCGAACCGGCTGAATACCACCTGTGCCTTCAGACTAAAATAAGTGTCGTCCCTGTTACACAAAAAAATTGCTCTCAGCAGTTTTGCTTTTTAAAAAAATGAAGACATGGGCTTGGTTAACCATTCGAATATATTAACTCCACAGAATTTCCTTTCCTTTCCTTTCCAAAATGGGGGGTATAAGTCAACCTCTGATCTGAAACGTCAACCGGAAGATGGAATTTTAGATTCAGCATCTTCCAAACTCTCTTCAACTTTCTCTCTCTTTCTTCCCCTTTTTCTCATGTAAATCTGTTTGAGGAGGAGGAGCCTGAGTAGCGTAGGGGGCTAATGCCTCCTACTAAAGGCAGCAATTAACAGCCAGCTGCCTGTAATTCTGTGAGTTCAATCCTAGCCAGGCTCAAGGTCGACTCAGCCTTCCATCCTTTCTAAGGTGGGTAAATTGAGGACCCAGTTTGTGGGGGCAATAAGCTGACTTTGTATAAATATACAGAATTATGAAGGCTATTGCTTAACGCATTGTAAGCCGCCCTGAGTCTCCGGAGAAGGGCGGCATATAAATCAAAATTTAAAAAAAAATATCTCACCCAATTGGGAATTATCGCTAACTTAATTCCACAAAATACGGCCTGGCACTATGTAATGGCTCAGTAAACATTACAACTCACCCTCTACGCGTTTCACGTTAATACCAGCCCATATATTGTGGACGGTACAATCACCAAAGCCTGACTACATTTTTTTAAAAAATTCTTCCTTCCCACCCTCCCTTCCTCTTTTGGGCTGTCAATTCATTTATCCCTAGCTCAGCAACCTGACTTTGCAAACTTTTCAAGATATTTATAGCTCTCTCTTTTTATAACAAGCAAGATTTGGTGGAATCAGGCATTTTATTGGAAACTCTGTTCCCCCATCTTCTAATGGTTTTAATTGAAATCTTCTGAAAGTGATGTATCATCCAACATTCTTACCCACCGGTTCGCTGTGCGTGTGTATCTTCGCTTTGCGCACATCTGCGCCTCCTGTGCATGTGCCTGGCCTTCCAATCATGCGCCCGACCTCAAAAACATCCCTAAATAAGATGGCATAGAGCCCACGTGAGTAGGTGGGGTGGGGGCAGGCCCACCCCCACCCACGATCTCCACTACCGGTTAGCCCAAAGTGGTGCAAACCAGCTGAATATTGCTTCTGTGTATGATTCCTACTGACCCATGGCACATTCGTGTTAGCGCTGTGCCCCACCGTCCATCTTTCAATTTCCTAAAAAGTTTTCCTCCTCGACCCAGCAGCTGTTGACCCGGAATGTTTTAGAATTCCTTCGGGACATTCTTGTGATTTCATGGCATCGCGTGGTAGCTAAGAACGATGGCTGATCTTCTTCTTTCCCCCTGTTATGCATCACCCCGTCACTCTGCAGGAAAAAAGAAAAATCTGGGTGGCACTCCTTTGCCAAGTGCAAAAAGGATTTTAGAAAAGTGGCTGACATGTGGACAAGTAGAACAGCCGGGGTTCTCTAGAGAGATTTCCATGCGTTAATAAACAAGCTACTCTGATATAGCACTTGGTCATCTTGTGTTTGAGTGATGGCTGGGGGCAGAAAGAGAGGGAGGTAGAAAGAGACAGACACTGTCCTCTCCTAGAGTTTGCCCAAAGACATGTTTTTTGCCTCAATGACTCTATCTAACCATCTCATCCTCTGCCTTCCCTTCTTAATTTTCCCTTCCATCTTTCCCAGCATCAGGGTCTGGAGTGGAGTGGAATGGAATGGAATGGAAACTTCATTGTCACTTTAAATGTACACCAATCGGCATACATTAAAATGAAATTTCGTTGCATTCGGCTCTCAAAAGATAACCTTTAGGTATGTGCCAGTGGTGAAATCCAATTTTTTTTTTTAACTACCAGCTCTGTGGGCATGGCTTGGTGGGCGTGGTGTGGCTTGATGGGCATGGCTTGGTGGGCATGGCAGGGGAAGGATACTACAAAATCTCCATTCCCCCCCTCCTGGGGGAAGGATATTGCAAAATCTCCATTCCCACCCCACTCTGGGGCCAGCCAGAGGTGGTATTTGCTGGTTCTCCAAACTGCTCAAAATTTCCACTACCAGTTCTCCAGAACCTGTCAGAACCCGCTGGATTTCACCCCTGGTATATACCCACATACACACACATATGAAACAGGGAAACATCACAGTGTAGTTCCAATGTATGTATGTATGTATGTATGTATGTATGTATGTATGTATGTATATGCACATAGTAAAGAAAAAAGGAAAAAAGAATCCTGCGAGTTTACAAGATGGATGGCATAAGGAACAAAGCTGTTCCAGAATCGAGTAGTCCTGTTATAGATACTTCGAAACCTCCTCCCAGAGGGGAGCAACAGAAACAGACCATAATGTGGGGGCATGAGGTCTCTAACAATGCTTCGAAGTCTAAGCACATGGCGCTTATAAGCAGCATCTTGAATAACGGGAAGCAAGCTTGCTATAGTATTCTCTGTTGTCCTCACCACTCTCTGTATGGACCTTCTATCTGAGGCACTGCTGCCATCAAACCAAACTGTGATGCATTTTGTTAAAACTGTTCTGAAGGAAGGACAGGAGTTCAACCCATCACACAGTGCTTGGGTCTCAAACTGCCGACCTTCCAATCAACAAGACAGTCTCTCAATCGCTCTTGTGCAAAACTCAATCCTGGCCTTACCTAACCCCAACCCTAGTCCTACTGTTTGCTCTAGGCTGCTGCTCCTCAGCGCTCTCTATCTCTCTCTCCCCCCCTCTCTCCCCCTCTCTCTTTCCCTCCCTCCCTCTCCCTCCCTCCCTCTCCCTCCCTCCCTCCCTCCCTCCCTCCCTCCCTCCCTCCCTCCCTCCCTCCCTCCCTCTCTCTCTCTCTCTCTCTCTCTCTCTCTCTCTCTCTCTCTCTCTCTCTCTCTTTCTGTTTCCTTTCCTTTGCATTTAGGAGACCTCTTAAATTTTCTAAAGGCTAAATGCAGCCTTAGGAGGTTTCTTCTCAATTGTTCACACTTTCAGGAGATCAAATAGCTGTCTCCTCCACAGAAGGTCTAATTTGTCCCTTCATTCTCCAGTTCTCCTTTCCCGGATGGTACATATCACCACCGGTGATACGTCTCGATTCTGGGCCAACAGCGGCGATCATGAGAGCTCTTTAAGAAAGGATGAGTCAACAAAGGCACGACTTTCCCTTCATGAATACACACTCAGATTTTCTCACCGTGATCTGTCCTCTTCCCCCAGCAGATTTTATTTGATTTCATTATTTTGCTGGAGAAACATTGCTAAGATAAATGAGACTTTTATTACCCTTGGCAATCATCTTGCAGTGCTCCGTTGGCAACTGAACAGATAGCTTCAGTGGGGGGCACGGTTGTTTTGGCTACAGAGCTGTTGGCACTCCAAAAAAATTGGCTCCTTTATTAGTCAGTGAGATATAGTCAACGACTCCTGAAGATTATAACACCTGGCACATTTCGTCTGGGCTTGGAAACCGAGCCCAAGTTGAGTACTGGTTAGTTCTTGGAGATGAGATCACCAGGGAGATCCACAACCATGGAGAGACTGGGAAGTTGAAAGACATCCGCTTCTGCATGGCTGCTGAGAAAATGAGAGTAGGAGTGTGCTCATGAAGTTATCAAACTTGCCTCACAAGATTTTGATGAAGTGTTTTGCATCTTATTTCCCTCAGAGGTTTGATACAGTCTTGTTTGACAGGTGGAACAATAAATCCTTCCCCTTCTCTTTTCTGCCTTTTCCTTTTCTGCTCATCATCTATCTTCTCCTTATCTATCTCCTCCTCCTCCTCCTTCTTCTCATCTATCTTCTCCTCCTTATCTATCTCTCTATCTCCTCCTCCTTTTTCTTCTCCTCTTCCTCCTCTTCCTCCTCTTCTCCTCCTCTATCTTCTCCTTATCTCCTCCTCCTCCTTCTCTTCATCTTTCTTCTCCCTCTTATCTATCTACTCCTCCTTTTCCTCCTTCTTCTCATCTATCTTCTCCTCCTTATCTATCTCCTCCTCCTTCTCCTCCTCTCCTCCTCCTCTATCTTCTCCTTATCTATTTCCTCCTCCTCCTCTTCATCTATCTTCTCCCTCTTATCTATCTCCTCCTCATTCTCCTCCTCCTCCTTCTTATCTATCTTCTTATCTATCTCCTCCAACTCCTTTTTCTTCTCCTTCTCTTCCTCCTCCTCCTCTTATCCTCCTCTATCTTCTCCTTATTTTCTCCTCTTCCTCCTCCTCCTCCTCCTCCTCATCTATTTTTTCCTTCTCATCTATCTTGTCCTTTTTATCTATCCTCCTCCTCTTCTCCTCACCTGTCTTCTCCTTATCTATCTCCTCCTCCTCCTTCTCATCTATCTTGTCCTTCTTATCTATGTCCTCCTCCTCCTTTTTCTTCTCCTTCACCTCATCTATCTTGTTCTTCTTATCTCTCTCCTTCTTCTCCTTTTCTTCTTCTTCTTCCTCCTCCTCCTTTCTCTTTCTCCTCCTGCTCTGATGGACTGCTTCTTTCCATTGAATCAACCAAATGCAGAAACAAAATACAAACTGATGTCAATCACAACCAAGAAGAACGTATCTTCTTTTATAAATCTGAGGGTGGTGGTGAAAACTTTTCAGAATTCCATCTGTCTACTGCTCTTGACACTATATGATTTTAGTTTGTCGGCAGAGAAGTAATTTACTTGGTTTTACTCTGCCTCTTGTACCTCTATATTTATTTATTTTTTAAATGTCCCTGGCTTGAACATTGTACAAACAGAAGGATGGGATGAAATCAAATAAACAGAGCAGAGTAAATGTCAAGGGATTTCTGAAGAACTCCTGAGCAGTAATTCTAAGAATTGTTCCAACAATTCTCGACTTTGCTACTTTGATGACTTCATTCAATCTTTTCCCATCAAGAACAGTGTAGAATCTTTGACTTTCCATGCAAAGAGTTTCTTTGGTGCCATGCCACAAGAAGTCCGACGTCTCCATCAGCCAATCAAATCTGGTAATTCTCTTTCTGAACACTTGAAGTCCATGTTAGAAGGCCTTCGTTGAAGGTCACAGGCAATAGGAGAGCATCTCTTTTACTCTAGAAGAGTCACCTCTTTAGATCCCATGGGAAAGGGTGATCAAAAGCCAGGATGACAGCATCCTCCAGTTCCCCTAAAAGTAAATCTTTCATCATCATAAAATAAGCATGGATCCATCTACCATAAAATATACATAAAAATGTTTAAACGCATTAATTATTAAGCCAATATTGATTCATATTAGATGAAATCTAAAGGGGAACAAGAGGAAGGTGTGGATCTGAAGTTGTTTAATGTATTTAATACCATCCACGCGGTTGCTTTCAATCGATGTTCGTCAAATCAAAATCGCCAATAATCGTAAACATGACAGAATGTATTTATGGCCTTCAGGCGATGAATACGGAGGCAGGACAGATGTAAACAGAGGAGAAGAAAGAAGAAAGGGAGGGAGGGAGGGGGTGGAGGAAGGAAGGCAGCCAGGCAGGGAGGAAGGTGGGGGAAAGAAGGGAGGGAGGGAGAAAAGGAGGGAGAGAGTGAGGGAGGGAAGGAGGGAGGGAAGAAGGGAGGGAGGGAAGGAGGGAGAGAGGAAAGAAGGAGGAAAGGGAGGAAAGAAGGAAGGAAGAAAGGAAGGGAAGGGAGGAAGAGAGGGAGGAAGGGAAGAATGGAGGGAGGGAAGGAGGGAGAGTGGGAGGGAGAAAGGAAGGGAAGAAGGGAGGAAGGGAAGGAGAAGGGAAGGCAAATAAGAAGGGAGGGAGGGAAGGAGGGAGGTAGGGAGGAAAGAAGGAAGGGAGAAAGGGAGGGAAGGGAGGAAGAGAGGGAGGGAAGAATGGAGGGAGGGAAGGAGGGAGAGTGGGAGGGAGAAAGGAAGGGAAGAAGGGAGGGAGGGAGGGAAGGAGAAGGGAAGGCAAATAAGAAGGGAGGGAGGGAGGGAAGAAGAGAGAGAGGAAAAGCGGAAAGAAGGAAAGAAGGAAGCTTATACATTTGTATAAGAGATTTTTCCATGCAATGTGAGATTTAGAAGTGCATTTTACACGAGACTTGCAACAGCATTAAGACATATTTACAGGACTTTCCAAATGTCTCCCCCACTTACTTATGCATGTGTCACAACAGTCATTAAACCTCAGCAAAGAAATTGGCACTAAGAATCAGCCTATAGCCGCTGAATAATTCCATCTTGGTGCTCCCTTCCTCTCCTTTCACCTCCTGAACTTGCATGTCAATAAGGAAGTCAACAAGTCAGAACCAAAACCGAAGCCACCATATGGACCTTATCAATTCTAACTGCGAGCTCTCCAGATATCCTGCTAGCGATGTTTTAACTTTTAGAATTCCAACCATGGCTATGCAATGGTGGCTAGTTGTTGCCATAGTACTGAAGGCCATCTCTTCTAGAAAGTCTTCCAGGCTTCTCTTGATTCCATCAGATATAGTTCTGCCACAAACCTTCATTCTGGTTTAACTTTGTCTGTTAAATCCAGAGTTTCTCAGAGCAGGAGAAAGCGTACGGAAGCTGTAAAACCACATGGCCATGACAGTCCTTTGATTCTTTTCCTGTTAAATCCCTTCCTCTATTATCCTCTACTACAAACAAATATATTTGTTTGCTCTTACCTTCCCTCCTGCTCCAAGTTACGCAGCAATGAGAGAGAGAGGGAGGGAGGGAGGGAGGGAGAAAGAGAGAGAGAGAGAAAGAGTAGAAGAGAGAGAGGGAAGAAGGGAGAGAGGGAGGGAGGGAAGGGGAAAGAGAGAGAAAGAAAGAGAGAAGGAGAGAGAGGGAGGGAAAGAGAAAGAGAGAGAAAGAAAGAAAGAAGGAGAGAGAGAGGGAGAGAAAGGGATGGAGAGAAAGAGAAAGAGAAGGAGAGACATAGAGAGAAGAAGAAGGGAGAGAGGGAGGGAGGGAAGGGGAAAGAGAGAGAGAAAGAGAGAGAGAAGGAGAGAGATAGACAAAGAAGGAGAAAGGGGGAGGGGGAGAGGGAGGGGGAGAGAGAGAAGAAGAAGGAGAAAGGGGGAGAAAGGAGAAAGGGAGGGAGGGAAAGAAAGGAAGAGAGAGAGAGAAGGAGAGAAGGAGAGAGATAGAAGGACAAAGGGAGGAGGGAAAGAGAGAGAAAGAGAGAGAGAGAAGCACCGGCCGCCATCGCTACCGGTTCTACGAACCACCGGCCGCCATCGCTACCAGTTCAATTGAACCTGTGTGAACCGGTAGCATTTCACGCCTGGGTGACGGCTCGCGTGCCCAGAGAGATGGCTCTGCGTGTCACTTCCAGCACGCATGTCATAGGTTTGCCATCACAGGCTTAGACAAGGATTTTAGGAGAAATCCTTTTGTACAACACTCCCATTTCTTAACAGCTCTTCTGTGCCCGGCAGACGTCTCTGGAGCTGACAGTTTTATTGTTCTTCATTTTTCAAAAGGCCGTGGCTACTGGGTGTGATTTGGAGATATGACAAGTGAGCGCAACTTCGAGGTTGAGTTATTAGAGGAAATTTTGAACTCTGCCCGCCCCGGAATGGCAAAGATAACAATGAGGAGAAAGGGAGGATTTGGGGAGCCTGGCTTTTCTGGATTGTCAAAAATACATCAGGATTATTCCACTTCGGTGTGCACAAAGAAATCAACACATATTTACTTAATTCATAAAAACTTAGATAATTAGAGATTGTTTTAATGGAAGAGAATCTCTGTAGCTCAGGAGTGAACTGGGAATTCCTTGTTTGTAGGTGTCTCATTACCCAACTAGGTAATATCATCAGTGCCAGAAGGGAGTGGGACTTCCAGGGAGGAGGAGGAGGAGGAGGAGGAGGAGGAGGAGGAGACATCCTCTTCCAAGGAAATCCAAAAATGTTCACTCAATAATTAACAGACATTTATTTTTTTTAGCGGAGGGGAGTAAACATATCTTTTTAAACACTTTCTCTTCCGCTGCTACCCCATTTAGCTTTTTATAGTGCTTCCTTTTTTTTTCAATTATTCTGTTTCTAGGTTCATTTGCCTTTTTAAATTAGCTTTGTTGTGGTATTAAAAAGTATTTTATTAAGGAAAAAAACCTCAATTTCGGTCATGGGAGATTAGGTCCAACTTTGTGTTCAAAGGTTAAGGATTGGGGAGATTCATCGGGGCAGAGACTGGCATCCGTAAAGGTCTTTTTTTGGGGGGGGGCATTTCATCATGCTTAAAATATGGAAGACTTTATCCTCTTCATGGGTCCCCTTATGTTTACATCCCAGTGGTGTGGGAATTAAAAGATCAAATAAAAAGAATTAGTGGTGACGTGATAGCAGTGTTCCAATATTTGAGGGGCTGCCACAAAGAAGGTGGGTCTCTCTCTCTCTCTCTCTCTCTCTCTCTTTCTCCCTCCCTCTCCCGCTCTCTCTCCTTCTCTCTATCTCTTGTTTTTGGTCCTGCCTTCTGATGCATTTATCCTAGTGCTGACATCTATTCTCCAAAGCACCAGAAGGCAGGACCAAAAACAAGAGATAGAGAGAAGGAGAGAGAAGGGGAGAGGGAGGGAGAAACAGAGAGAGAGAGAGAGAGAGAGAGAGAGAGAGAGAGAGAGAGAGAGAGAGAGAGAGAGAGAGAGAGAGAAATGGATCACATTGTATAAAAATATTTAAGCATCTAATACTCTGAAGATTTTCTTAAAGGAACCATCTAGTCTTCCCAAGGCTTGCCTTTTTTTTTTTCTTTCTTCTATGGCTCAGTGGGTAAGACGCTGATCTTGTCGATCGAAAGGTCGGCAGTTCAGCGGTTCGAATCCCTAGTGCCGCATAACGGGGTGAGCTCCCGTGACTTGTCCCAGCTTCTGCCAACCTAGCAGTTCGAAAGCAGGTAAAAAATGCAAGTAGAAAAACAGGGACCACTTTTGGTGGGAAGGGAACAGTGTTCCGTGCGCCTTTGGCGTTGAGTCATGCCGGCCACATGACCACGGAGAGTCTTCGGACAGGGCTGTCTCTTCGGCTTTGAAACGGAGATGAGCACCGCCCCTTAGAGTCAGGAACGACTAGCACATATGTGCGAGGGGAACCCTTACCTAATGCTACGATATGTGCAAAATGGAGATGATCACCTAACAGGATGTTTCCTGCTTCCTTTGACGTTCATAGATTTTTTTCCCCCCTTCTTTTCAGTAGCCAGTTGATATTTTTTTTAATTTCACCCTCCCTTTTCCCCCCATCCACCGAGGATAGAGTGGGGACAGGAGTTTCTTATTATTCAGATGCCTGAGTCCTTGAGGGAAAAAAAATGGAGCAGGTTTTCTATTTGCAGCAGCGGCGTTGAAGGTTCTGCAATATTAACCATGTGTTGCCATTTTATTTTATTTTATTTTTTTTACATTGGCATGGGCATCAGCATTCAGGTCAGGACTACGCACAAGTCTCTAAGAGTATCATGAAGAGCGTGTCCCCTCCCTTGTAGATAGAGATCAACCTTTGGGGGTGGGGGTGGGGAGAAAAAAAGAAAAATTCAACCGGTCAACCTTGAGCCTGCTGAGATTCCAACTTACAGTAATTGCAGACAGCTGGTGTTAATCACAATGCTTTTAGTCTGCTGAGCTACCAGGCTCTTATTTTTTATGTATTAGTTTGTCAAACATGTACAAGATAGCAGGTATAAATATGGACATGGGCATGAATAAAGGAAATGAATACAAATAAATGGAGACAGGGACAGTAGGACAGGGACAGTAGGACAGGGACGGTAGGCACACTAGTGCGCTTATGCATTCCCCCTTTATGGACCTCTTAGGAATGGGGTGAGGTCCACGGTGGACAGCTTAAGGCTGAAGCTGTGGGGGTTAGTGGATGCAACAACAGAGTCGGGTAGAACATTCCAGGCGTTGACCACTCTGCGGCTGAAGTCGTATTTTCTGCAATCGAGTTTGGAGTGGTTTACCCTGAGTCTGTACCGATCGTTTGCCGATTGTGTATTGTTGAGGTTGAAGCTGAAGAAGTTGTTGAGAGGTGAGATGTTGTAGCAGACAATTTTGTGTACCGTGCTTAGATCAGATTGCAGGCGGCGCAGTTCCAGATTGTCCAAGCCCTTCGTTGAGTTGTGCTTGACCCTTATCTAACTCTAAGCACTCAGAGTTGAGAAGATTCCTGTTGGTGGGCTTTCAGCAATGAACCTTCATATGTGGACCTCTTTGGTGGCAAAGAGCTGGAGGGCTTCATTCCAGGAGGACTGCATCATGGCCTGGAACTGGCTGTCCATCTCAGCCCGCTGAGCCTCCAGGCGCCGGTACCTGGCCTTGCACACCTGCAAGTCTTCCCTCTGCTCATAGTCCTCATTGAGGTGCTTCTGCTGAGCCTCCTTCTCAGTCAGATCCAATTTGAACTGAGCTGTTTTGCCAACTCTTTCTCATGGCGGGTGCTTAGCTCCAACAACTGCTTCTTGTTAGGGCCCTAAGGAGCCCGGGCGGGAAGGCGAGGAGGGGCTGAGAGGAGAGGGGTGAGTAGAGGCTGGTGAGGCACCCCTCGATATGAGTGACATCGAGTTGACCATGAACACCCAGTTACATGACCACCTAGCCATGCCCACCCAACCGGTCAGTAGGCATATTAGTAGTCCGTGGGATTTAAAATTATGAATTTAGTGGTCCCTGAGGTCCAAAAGGTTGGGGATTCTTGGACTAGAGGACCTTTAAGGTCCCTTCCAATTCTGTTATTTTGTATTCTGCATGTCTGTTATGTGTGACGAAGAGTAACCTCATCCAACCTTTGGTTGAAAGGGGTAGCCAAAAAGGATAGTTTGGAGGAACGTGACTCTGTCACTGTCACAGGTGTGGAAGGCACTTCCCTGAAAGGCATGGCGCTCCTGGCTGTGAGGGGAAATGAACGAGATGCTCTGGAGGGCAGACTTATTTTTGGAAGATGTGATGAGGCTCTTTAACGGCTGCCATCAAATCTTCATAATCACCAGGAGGAGGCAGACAGGCAGACTGAAACAACTGCCTGATTAGTCCCTCCTGGTACATGTAGAAACCTCAGCTTCTCTCCATGTACTGCTTCAGTTGCTTCCCTCATTATTTCCTGAGACCTGCAGCGGGCTGAGACGGAGAAGGGAGGGGGAGATACTTCGCTCATCGGATCCAAACCTACATGCCAATGATTTGGAGAAGGGAGGGACTTGGCTGAATGTTTCCTGGCATGCCGTGACTCCGGGTCGTGGCTTGGAAGGGGGGCATTTATTAATTTTTTTTTCTTTATTCCCAAAGGGGGAAAAGGGAATCCGGTTGCCATGTTGCGAGGCTGGGGTCAGTAGATCGATGGAAGTAGAAAGCACAGCCGACCTGGAAACTTGCAGTTCTCTGTCTCTGTTCTTGAAGAGTTCAACGTTGAGTAGGACTCAACTAGATACGTAGGAATGTCTCCTTCCTGGTCCAGTTTGATGCTGGCATTTGTAGATGAAATGGAAGGGAAGGGAAGGGAAGGGAAGGGAAGAGCCTTGGTGGTGCAGCAGCTTAAAGTGGTGTTAAAGTGACACCAACTGCCTGCAATTACTGCAAGTTCAAATCTCACCAGGCTCAAGGTTGACTCAGCCTTCCATCCTTTCGAGGTAGGTAAAATGAGGACCCAGATTGTGGGGGCAATAAGCTGACTTTGTATAAAAAAGAACACCGCTTAGGGGGGACCAAAAGCCCTACTAAGCAGGTATATACAAAAGTATGAAGGCTATTGCTTAATGCATTGTAAGCCGCCCTGAGTCTCCGGAGAAGGCTGGCATATAAATTTATTTTTTTTTAAAAGAAAGGCGGGGGGGGAGGAAGGGAAGGTCCAGGAATTGGATATTTAGGAATGTCTCCTTCCTATTCCAGTTTCATGGTGACTTCTGCCCAGAGGAGGGAGGGTGGGAGAGAAGGAGGGAAGGAAGGAAGGAAGGAAGGAAGGAAGGAAGGAAGGAAGGAAGGAAGGAAGGAAGGAAGGAAGGAAGGAAGGATAACGTGGGAGCACTTTTAGGACCTGCTGGAAAAATTAGGAGAAATTGATTAAATCCGTTCCCCCACCGTCCAAGTGACAGGACGGAGAATTTCAAGAGGCTCCTTTCCACCGTGCTCCATATCTCATTGTGGAGTGTGATGCCTTCAGCTCTTCATTTCCTTCCCTCCTTTTTTTTTCTCCCCTCTCTTTCTTAAAAACCCTCATTCGAAACCACCCAGAGGAGGAGGCGGGCCCGTCTTAAATGCATACATTGGCATAAGGGAGCGAATTCGAAAAACATCACGTTCGTGGACACTCAAATTACTGCCTGAATCAGGCTATTTGCAGTGGGAAGATTTAATCAGCTTTGCTAAGAGCTTTTTGCTCAGCACCCAGTTTCCACCGCCACCTTGTTTCAAGGGCAAGGAAGCTAATGAAGGAAGATTGAACCTTGCTCACCAATGAACGGAGGAGGGAAGGCGAGGAACCACAAGCGCTCGGGTATGATTCAATTACTTGGGAGATGCTTCATTATTCTGGCGAGCTTCTGAGCTAAGCATCCATGTTGGGCGGGCGCCGTTGTCAGCGATACGGGTGACCTCCCGCGTGTCAACATCAACATGAGATGGCCAAAGGAGAAGCAGATGCTTTGAAGGAGTTTATAACAGTAGCATCAGGGAAAGAGAGAGAGAGAGAGAGAAAACACACACACACACACCAGAATTGTGGTTACTTAAAGCACGCCTCAATTTTATAAAGCGGGCAACATGTGAAATGTCAAACCCCTGTGTTAGCAGGACATTGACGCTGATGGAAAACTGACTATGTGCCACAGATTTCATCTAATTAACAGTAACAGAGTCAGAAGGGACCTTGGGGGTCATCTAGTCCAACCCCCTGCTTGGAGACACGCAGGAGACCTGTACTGGGGATTCGAACCGCTGAACTGTCAACCTTTCTGATCAACAAGCTCAGTGTCCAGGGATGGCTGACCTTTTTGCTGTCACATGCCAAAAGTGGGAGGAGCTCGTGGGAGGAGGGGTTGCATGTGTGCGTGACCTCCCCGTGTTCCCCCGGCTTTTGGCGTGTGAGGGTACAAATGGGCCCAGTAGCCCTGTTTTTTTTTGCCCTCCCCAGGCTCCAGAGGCTTTCTTGGAGCCTGGAGAGTGGGAAAACAGCCTTCCCCATACTCCCGAAGTCCTCCAGAGGCTGGAAACGGCCTGTTTCCCAACTTCCATGGGTCCATAAGGCCCGAAAATTAGCTGACCAGCGCACACATGTGCACTGGAGCTGAGCTAGGGCAAACCTCGCAAACCCACTGATATGGCTCTGTGTGCCACCTGTAGCATAGATTCGCCATCATGGACCTAATCAATAGAAAGGGGTCACGCACTTATGGAATTACAGATTAACAGGGTTGGATGGTCTTCTAAATTGGAGGTCTTCTAACTCAACCCTTTTCCCGAAACATGACACTTAACACCATTCCAGAGAAATGGCTGCCCAATCTCTTCTTAAAAACTTCCAGTGTTGGAGTACCCACAATTTCTGGAGGAAAGCCGTTCCACTGATGGATAGTTCCAACTCTCAGCAAATTTCTCCTTGGTTCTAGGTTCTTTCCTTGATAAGTTTCCATCTATTGCTTCTTGTCCAGCTTTCAGTTGCTCTGGAGAATAGGTTGACTCCCTCTTCTTTGGGGCAGCCTCTTAGATATTAGAAGACTGCTATCAGAAAACAGAATAACAGAGTTGGAAGGGACCTTGGAGGTCTTCTAATCCAACCCCCTGCTTAGGCAGGAAACCCTACCCCACTTCAGACAAAGGGTTGTCCAACCTCTTCTTAAAAACTTCCAGTGTTGAAGCATTCACAACTTCTGGAGGCAAGTTGTTCCACTGATCAATTGTCCTGACTGTCAGAAAATTCCTCCTTAGTTCTAAATTGCTTCTCTCCTTGATTAATTTCCACCCATTGCTTCTTGTCCTGCCTTCTGGTGCTTTGGAGAATAGCTTGACTCCCTCTTCTTTGGGGCAGCCCCTGAGATATTGGAAGACTGCTATCATGTCTCCCCCTGGTCCTTTTTTCCCTTAAACTAGACATCCCCAGTTCCTGTAATCCTTCTTCATATGCTTTAGCCTCCAGTCCCCTAATCCTCTTTGTTGCTCTTCTCTGCACTCTTTCTAGAGTCTCCACATCTTTTTTACATCGTGGCGACCAAAATTGGATGCAGGATTCCAAGTGTGGCCTTCCCAAGGCATTATAAAGTGGCGTTAACCCTTCACGTGATCTTGATTCTATCCCTCTG
Source organism: Masticophis lateralis (assembly GCA_030761175.1). Classification (NCBI taxonomy): domain Eukaryota; kingdom Metazoa; phylum Chordata; class Lepidosauria; order Squamata; family Colubridae; genus Masticophis; species Masticophis lateralis. The sequence continues at coordinate 7,042,111 of JAUDYJ010000015.1, forward strand.
TTAATGCAGCCTAGGATTCCATCGTTCTTCCTTTACCAATATTTTGCTCAGGTAATTCACGCCCAGCGAGTTAATTGTTGAGAGCTGCAAAAAGGGCCTGTGTGTAAGACTCTTCTTTAGTCTTTTGCAAAAGATCCTGTTGTCCTTTTTAGAGACAGCCCATTTTGGATGGAAAAAAAGAAAAAGGAAAGGAAAGGAAAGGAAAGGAAAGGAAAGGAAAGGAAAGGAAAGGAAAGGAAAGGAAAGGAAAGGAAAGGGGAAAGAAAAGAGGAAAGGAAAGGAAAGGAAAGGAAAGGAAAGGAAAGGAAAGAAAAGAAAAGAAAAGAAAAGAAAAGAAAAGAAAAGAAAAGAAAAGAAAAGAAAAGAAAAGAAAAGAAACTTTCGTGATAATTAAGAAATCCCGAATTGCTGGTGAGCAACCTTGGTCTCGTCATGGCCACGGATGGTAACAAGTCACTTCATTAAATGTGACAACAGAGAGACGGGTGGGGGAAGAAAAGGGGAAACATGATTACTTCATTGAGTCTATTGTGAGACATATTTTAAAATGGTTATTATTCCTTCTCCTTCAATCATCGCCTAGCAACACCTGGACCTTCTTCCCTTCCCTGCCACTGTTTCCTTTTGTGCTACGACTCTCCGCTTCTAAGTCCGAGGTCAGGATCATTTCTGCTTTTGCAAACAAACAAACAAACAAACAAAAACCTCAATCCTTGAAGCTTTTTTCCTCCCCGTAGCCCTTTCAGCTGAAGAGCAGGGCAAGAATACCCTTAAATAGACTAGTACATGGGAAATCTATTCATCGTCTGCAATTTGTCATATCTTTTTTTTAAAAAAAAGGATAATCACCATTTCTCTGTCTCCGGATGTAGGAAAGCGAGCAAGAATGCTCGCTACTCTCTGATCGTGATTTAACAGATTAACAGAGTTGGAAGGGATCTCATCGGTCATCTAGTCCAACCCACTGCCAAACCAGGAGACCCCACATTTGCCTCTACCTAGGATAGAACTCACAACCTCCTGATTGTGAGGCAAGAGCTCTACCTCTTGTCTCACTGTTGTCCTCAAATGTTGTTTTTCCTTTTTGTTATTTATGTATTTATGTATTTATGTATTTATTTACTTATTTACTTATTTATTTGTTTGTTAGTTTATTTGTTTATTTATTTATTTAATTTATTTATTTATTTATTAGATTTACATTTAAACATGCAACAACTACAATGGTATTAAGAAGGCGAATGATGCGCAGATGAAAAGTAATTTAGGCCACTGACTGTGTAAATAAATAGGATGCAAATACATAGAACAAGCTGTGTTACCAGAGCTGTTAAGACGGCTATATAAGACTAACGGATCCATTCGCCGATGACCTGGTGTTTATCCTGCAATGACCAAAATAATCAGGAATGAAATTATTAGAGACAATAGAACAATACGGAAAAGTAGCAGGATTGACAATTAATAAACAAAAACCGAAATTTTTAACTAAAAATTTGACGAAAACACAGGAAAAGGAATTGGAAGAAATTAAGACAACAACAAAAATAAAACACTTAGGAATTTGGCTAACCAACAAAGTATCAACGCTTAATGAAAACAACTATCTTAAATTAGCCAAACAAATCCAAAAAGACTTAGACATATGGAGCAAATTACGACTATCGCTATTAGGTAAAATCGCCTCCATCAAAATGAATGATACTGTATGAAGTATGAAGATACTGTACTTATTCCAAGTAATACCAATAAATCCGGGAAGAACCTATTTTAAAGACCTCCACACAATGATATCAAAATACATCTGGCAAGGGAAAAGAGCAAGGATTAAATGGAAACATCTTCAAGACACTAGAGAGAGGGGTGGCCTAGGATTACCGGATTGGCAAATTTATTATAAAGCAGCATCACTTACACGGATAAAAGATTGGATAACACTAAACAATAAACGCATATTAACACTAGAGGGATTCGACTTGCTGAAAGGATGGCATGCATTCTTATGGGAGGTGAAAATTTAGACAACACGAAAACTTTAGAAGACTAACGGATTCAATGGAAGAATTGAATTTAAAAGCAAAGGCAACTGTCGACGCAGAAAGTTGTAAAAATATTACATAATGTCGTCACTTATGTTTTGTATTTTACCGTTTGGTGTACGTGTGTGTTTTTCTTTCTTTCTTCTTTTCTTTCTTTTCTTTTTTGTCTTTTTCTGTTACGTCTTTGGTTGTAAAAATGTAAAATATTCAATAAAAATATTTTTTAAAAAAAGAAAAAGGAAAGGAAAGGAAAGTAAGTTATGCCAATCCATCAGCATTAGAAAAAAAAAAGTATAGTAAATTGGGTGTATACTTCCATAAATAGTTTTACATAGTACACGTACATGTAGGAAGAAATTTTGGTTTTAGGGAGATAGGTGATCTTTCAACCATGCCTTTTGAGAAAGATCTGAAATTCTTGGAGGAACTTCTTGCTGCTCGATGCCCTACTTGTCCCAATTGATGTTCTTCTAATTGGGTAATTTCTCCACCTCAGTGGCTTCCCAAATCCTCCTAAGATACCTGCATACCCTTGGATTGCCGTTTTCCATCAATAAAAGTAAGTGGCCCAGCCACCCGAATCACCAAATGTAAAGTCAGTTCCAGGCAGTGGAAGACATTCAGAAAAATGAAGGAAATTTTATTTGAAAAGTTCTTTTGGAGTCATATTATTTGCTGGCCTTGTGTCACTAATGTTAAGCAAGGTGAGGGAGGAGGCGGGGGGAAGGGGAAGAAGAAGGAGGAGGAGAGGTGGTGGTGGAAGAGGAGGAGGAGTAGAAGGAGAAAGAAGAAGAGGAGGAGGAGGAGGAAGAAGAAGGAGGAGGAGGAGAAGAAGGGGAGGAGGAATAGAAGGAGAAAGTAGAAGAGGAGGAGGAGGAAGGAGACGATGAAGAAGAAGAGGAGGAGGAGAAGAAGAGGTGGTAGTGGTGGTGGAGGAGGAGGAATAGAAGCAGAAAGAAGAAGAGGAGGAGGAAGGAGGAGGAGCAGGAGAAGGTGGTGGTGGCGGCAGAGGAGGAGTAGAAGGAGAAAGAAGTAGAAGAGGAGAAGGAAGAAGAAGAAGAGGAAGAGGAGGAGAAGGAAAAGGAGAAAGAGGAAGAGGAGAAAGAAAAAGAGGATGAAAAAGAGGAGGAGGAGGAGGAGGAGGAGGAGGAGGAGGAGGAGGAGGAGGAGGAGGAGGAGGAGGAGGAGTAGGAGAAGAAGAAGAAGAAGAAGAAGAAGAAGAAGAAGAAGAAGAAGAAGAAGAAGAAGAAGAAGAAGAAGAAGAAGAAGAAGAAGAAGAAGGAGAAATAATAGTAATAATAATTCTTTCTGAACATTCAAAATGACCCAATAGAAAAAAGTAAAATGTTATCTATTATTCCAGCACTGCAAATGCAAGATTAAGATTAAGTCTGAAAGAAAAAAGATGACCGAGAGAAGAGAATTGGAGGCAAATTTATCTACTTATTTCATGTCTTATCTAACTTTCCATCATGAAGATTAAGGACAATATGAATGGTGTCTCCGAAGAAAATTTACGCAAAACACTTTCAATTTCTAACACCCATTCGTATCCATTCTCTCGTCTCTTTTTTTCAGGTGCCTCTTTCTCCTGCATAGGGAGATCCTAGCCAATCAGGAATCCTGCAGAATAAATATAAGGTGTTATCAGTATTCCACATGCTCGGTGTAATTTGTCTACAGGATGAATTGGCTAGAAACAAGACCAGAAGTTCTTCCTAGCAAGGGCACTACAGCCTGAACAAGACACACGAACTATGACAAAAATGAAAGCCAACTCAAACTGGTCAAGGTCAGCATTTCTGAAAGGCCTCTTCATTTCATTCCTTCTACACACACACACACACACACACACAAAATTGTGATGAAAGCAACTTCATAGAATCATAAAATAATAGAGTTGGGAGGGATCTTGGAGGTCTCCTAGTCCAACCCCCTGCTCAATCAGGAAACTGTATATCAATGATTGTCCAGTCTCTTCTTGAAGACCTCCAATGATGGAATACCTACAACATCTGAAGGGAAGCCATTCTACTAATTAATTGTTCTCACTGTTAGGAAGTTTCTCCTTAATTCCAGATTGCTTCTCTCCTTGCCTAGTTTCCATCCATTGTTTCTTGTTTTGCCTCCTGATGCTTTGGAAAATAGTTTGACCCCCCTCGTCTTTATAAGGTAAAAAGGTAAAGATTCCCTTCAGACATATGTGCTAGACATTCCCGACTCTAGGGGGCGGTGCTCATCTCCGTTTCAAAGCCGAAGAGCCAGCGCTGTCTGAAGACGTCTCCATGTTCATGTGACCAGCATGACTCAATGCCAAAGGCGCATGGAACGCTGTTCCCTTCCCACCAAATGTGATCCCTATTTTTCTACTTGCATTTTTTACATGCTTTCGAACTGGTAGGTTGGCAGAAGCTGGGACAAGGAACGGAAGCTCACCCCGTTACTCAGTGCTAGGGATTCGAACCGCTGAACTGCCGACTTTTCGATCGACAAGCTCAGCGTCTTAGCCACTGAGCCACCACGTCCCTTCTGGTCTTTCCGGACTTCTCGCACTACCCCCACCCTATTGGCCTTCCGGAAAGCGGTGAAGACCTGGCTTTTCCAACAAGCCTGGGGCCGTTGATCTCGCTGTTGCAATCTTGCGAGATCCGGCCATGAATGGTGTGCGTGGACTTTTAATGTTTTTATAATGTTTTTTAATAATTTTCCTATGTTCTTTGTTGTATTATTTTAGGCTGTAAGCCGCCCAGAGTCCCTTGGGAGTTGGGCGGCATAGAAATTTGATAAATTAAATTAAATTAAATTAAATTTGTAGTAACCCCCACCCCCACCATCTGAAATATTGAAGAATTAGAATAATAACAGAGTTGAAAGGGACCTTGTAGGGACCTTCCCCTTCTTCCTGTTTCTCCCCTCCCCGTTAGCTTTGGCTTCCATTCCCGAAAATACACATTCATTCAAGAGACGAGGGATTGGAATATTTGTTTTACTTCAGTGATTCCCTAAATCCAGGAAGTAAACAGAGCTGTGCAACCTCAAAGAGAACTCCCCTGTTATCTCACTCCTTTCAGAGAGGTATCTGGTATTGTCAATATACACTGCAAGCATGTATGCGTAGAGATTGTTAATGAACATGTTTCCTGTAGATAATTATAGGGAGTATCGAAAACACTTAAAACAACTCATTCTTCCAATTCATTAATTATATTCCAATTATGTTCTTCTGTGATGCTTTGCGAGAAAGCAAAAACTTCAGGGCAGCTGGGATGGAGACCCGGCGGCTTCCAGGAGAGAAAAGGGACACAGATGTCTACAAAGAAGTAACTAAGTGAATGAGAATGATTTTGGCTTACAGTAGTGGCCAAAATTGTGGCAACCTTTTGGGGAAAGTGTATTTTTGAGGTTTGATTGTTAATAACACCATTTTTGGGGGGGGGAGTTTTAAAATAATCCTATTCCACTGCTGGAATAGCCTGGGAAGAGCTCAGACCTTCACCCGACTGCAAATCTACGGAGCTGACGAAAGAAACTTGTTAGTCAGAAGCGACCCAGCAATAAAACCCAGTTAATAGAAGCCATCATTCCATCTTGGCTTCACATGATAACAGCTGCAGAAATAAAAAACTTGGTTCACTCCATAGGAAGATGTCGTAAGGCCGTCATTCATGCTAAAGGTTACCCAACTAAGGATTAACTGACAGGGTGATAATTTTTGTACCCAAAATAAGACATCCCCTGTTAATAAGCCCAATTGGGCTTTTGAGTGCATGGCAATAAAACCAAGTGCTTATTTCAGAGTTCAAAAAAATATAAGACAGGGTCTTATTTTCAGGAAAACATGGTATATCTCATTTTTTCTATGGTGATCATTTTTGTATATCTCATTTTTTCCCCTACATGTTTCTTTTTTATACTGTAACTGCTATTCGAATAGCAAATCCTTCATAAAAGTTATTGCATTACATTCTTAATTAAATTATCTTTCCATTGAGATATAATTTTATGGTACTACAAATGGTGTTATTAACTAGTTTTAGAAAATACACTTTTCCCAAAAGGTTTCCACAATTTTGGCCATGACTGTAAAAATTCAATATCTATATCAACAATGTGCTGTCTGAATACAAGTTGAGTTTGAGATATAGTTTTGGTAGTAGTAAAAATAATATTCTTAACAGCAGTAATGATCACATGATAATAGTAATACTTACTGATCCATAACAATCCCATGTTAAAAAAATATCCAGTTTATTCTTTCTCCTTTATTTTAAGGGTTAATCTATTCATTTCTGCACATTCTAATATTTGTTTTTATTACAATTTCATCTGTAGGAATCTTTTTGTTTTTTCAAATTCTGGCTGCTGTTAATATATGTAAAGTTAGATATGTATTCCCTTTATTGTATTTCTCTGGTAAAAATACCCAACAAAAATATTTCTGGCTTTAGATCGATATGTTGCTTTCCTATTTTTTTTCTAACCATGTATAACCATATATATATATATATATGAGATTATGATGAAGGGAGGAGAACTTGTGGCTCAGAGCTTTTAACTTCTCCAACGACGTTGACCTCTTGGTGACCATGTTCCTCAAAGCAGCAGATGGAGCATGGACCTCTCCTACCTCTGTACCATCAACTGGAGTTGTGCAAAGCTTCCTCAGATCCCATCAATCCCGCTAGGTTTTGATGACTTGATCAATCCGATCGATTCCTCCAATCCAATTGGGAGCCAACGATTCGGTCTGGATAATTAGGAAGGTTTGCTGTGCCCAAGCAGGACCAATTCCTCAAATCAAATTGGGAAGAGCTGAATTCAATCAGTTCAAATGGTGATGTCAAACTGATCCAATTTGCTATGGCTGGAGGTGCTGGAGATTGAATAAAGAATCTTCTGCATGCAATGCCGGGGCAATTCCATAGATTTGTTGCATCAACCTTCTTAAGCATCATTAAGAGTTCCTTATGTTCTTTATTGACTTCTTCCCTACCTCTGAAACAACCTAGGATATGACCATGTTTATTTATCGTGACCTCTTAATGCCCCCTATCAGCCAAGAAGCTTGGAAAGACCCTTTGCTAAACTAAATGTCTATGGAGATTCTCGATCATCCACATCATGGTTGTCCCAAAGGTGCTTTTTCAGAAGGCAACTGGATTTTGATTTTCCTTGAAGAGGTTTCACTTCTCATCCAAGAAGCTTCTTCAGTTCTACAGAAAGCAACTGGACTTTGATTTTCCTTGAAGAGGTTTCATTTCTCATCCAAGAGGCTTCTTCAGTTCTACAGAAAGCAACTGGACTTTGATTTTCCTTGAAGAGGTTTCACTTCTCATCCAAGAAGCTTCTTCAGTTCTACAGAAAGCAACTGGACTTTGATTTTCCTTGAAGAGGTTTCACTTCTCATCCAAGAAGCTTCTTCAATTCTACAGAAAGCAACTGGACTTTGATTTTCCTTGAAGAGGTTTCACTTCTCATCCAAGAAGCTTCTTCAGTTCTTCAGAAACCAACTGGACTTTGTTTTCCCCTTGAAGACATTTCGCTTCTCGTCCAAGAAGCTTCTTCAGTTCCGACTCAAGTAAAGAAGCTTCTCGGATGAGAAGAGAAACGTCTTCAAGGAAAAAACAAAGCCCTTTGGAAAAAAAAGGCAGCTTTGAGGAAAGAAAGCCAATTTTCTAATTCCCTTCACTCCTTCCTTCTGGCAAGACCATGTGCCAGGCTTATTTATCAACAGGATTTCTGGCGTGGCGGAAACGTATTCCCGAAGGATTCATGCCGGTTCATTAAATCTGGCTTTTCTTGGGAGGAGCTCGGCTCGCCTTGCTAAGGTTTTCAAGCAGGCCTGGGACAAACTGGGTTAGCTGCAGAGAAGCAAGATGAAGAGAGGCTCCTCGCAGGTTGCTGCGGGATATGCAGCAGAAGATTCCACAGCCAGAGGCGATATCGCGGATGTCAAAAATTGCCGGGGAGCATCTGAAAAGAAACGCTGTTGCTCTTTCTTCCCAGCCTCCCTGTGTGATAAGTTCCATTGACTTTTTTTTTCAGCTTCTTCCTTTCCTCTCTGCTTTTTGGCTGTTTTCTTTTCTTTCTTTCTTTTTTAGCTTGTTTGGCCTTTGTGTATTGTTTCCTTCTCTTCCTCTCTCTCCATCCTTGTAAAATGGGCGGCCTGCTTGCTGAAATGATTGCAGAATAACAGAGGGGTGAAGAGACCAGGGGTGGCATCCTTACTTACTTTCCCTAAAGGTAAAAGGTAAAGGTTCCCCTTGCACATACGTGCTAGTCGTTCCTGACTCTAGGGGGTGGTGCTCACCTCCGTTTCAAAGCCAAAGAGCCAGAGCTGTCCGAAGACGTCTCCGTGGTCATGTGGCCGGCATGACTCAATGCCAAAGGCGCACGGAACGCTGTTCCCTTCCCACCAAAGATGATCCCTATTTTTCTACTTGCGTTTTTTTTTTACGTGCTTTCGAACTGCTAGGTTGGCAGAAGCTGGGACAAGTCACGGGAGCTCACCCTGTTATGTGGCAACAGGGATTCGAACCGCTGAACTGCTGACTTTCTGATCGACAAACTCAGTGTCTTAGCCACTGAACTCCGTGTCCCATTACTTTCCCTACTGATTTCCAGATGTGAAAATACCACCTTGGAAGTCTTTTAGTCCAATCCTCTGCTCAACCAGGAGAGCCTGTAATATTTCAGGCAGATGCCTGTCCAATCTCTCTTTAAAAACCTCCTCTGATGGAAAAGAATTTCTTCTTTTCCTCACTCAATGACTCGGCCTGTTTGCCTTTTATTATAGTCAAGAAGTCCAAGGAAACTATCCATAGAGATGTGGGAATCAACAAGCAGCAGCTATTCAGTTCAACAATCTGTGTTAGTAGGGCAGGATTCTGATACTTTGGGGGGGGGGGTTGTCTTTCCCCTCCCCCCCCTTTGATTGATGGATTAAAAAAAAATACCTGCCGAAAGAAAGGAGCCCATTTTAGTTCGAAAGTTTCACAAAGAGGTGCAGGTTTGGAAAGAATTATCCGAACGCATGTAATTTCTTGAAGAAAATGTTTTTAAAAGTCTTTGGATGTGATTGTTTGCTGTGTGCAATTTTTATAGGGTAGACCTTTTCATGCATGCTGCCACTGAAAAAAAAAATTTCTAAGTCCTCCCTCCTTCCTTCCTTCCTTCCTTCTTTCTTTCTTTTCTTCCTTCCTTCCTCCTTCCCTCCCTCCCTCCCCCTTCCTTCTTTCAGTCCTCCCTCCCTCCTTCCTTCCTTCTTTTCTTTCCTCCCTTCCTCCTTTATTCCCTTCCTCCCTCTGTTCCTTCCTTCTTTCCTCCTTCCTTCCTCCTTCCCTCCTTCCTTCCTCCTTCCCTCCTTCCTTCCTTCTGTCCTCCCTCCTTTATTCCCTTCCTCCCTGTCCCTTCCTTCCTCCCTCCTTCCTCCTTCCCTCCCTTCCTCCTTCCTTCCTTCAGTCCTCTCTCCTTCCTTCCTTCTTTTCTTTCCTCCCTTCCTCCTTTATTCCCTCCCTCCCTCCGTCTCTTCCTTCCCTCTTCCTTCCTCCTTCCCTCCCTCCCTCTCTCCTTCCTTCCTTCCTTTTGACCTCCCTCCTTCTTTCCTCCCTTCCTCCTTTATTCCCTCCCTCCCTCTTTTGCTTCCTTCTTCCTTCCTCTCTCCCTCCCTCCCTCTTTCCTTCCTTCTGTCCTCCCTCCCTCCTTCTTTTCTGTCCTCCCTCCTTTATTCCGTTCCTCCCTCTGTCCCTTCCTTCCTCCCTCCCTCCCTCCCTTCCTTCCTCTTGCTGATTGCTTCTTTCCAGTTTCTTTCTCCCTGGCCTAGAAAAGAAGTGTCCTTCAGGCACTTACGGATCCCATCCGATCAACTCCAAGTCTTCCTTACCACGGATAGCAGCTGCAGTCTATCCGTCTACTATGCTCCGGTGTCTTCCGTTTCTCTCTTTGCTTGTGGCATCTGTTGGGTCTGCTGGCCTTGTTCCTTTCTCAGGTCTCGACTTTGATCTTTAATTCTCCATCACACATCTGCTGCTTTGGCCTTTGTGGTTGTAGACTGAACTCCAGGCAGATTGCTGGATGTGGTCCTGAGGAGACGTGGGAATCAGCAGCTCGTAAAATAAGACGGCGGGGGCCATTCTGTTGAAAACTTTATTAGCAAAGTCAGATGGTAGGGTGTGGGGTTATAGGAAGAAGATTATATACCTGTAATAGCGTTATTTTTTATGGTGGCCATAAATATATCATCATGTACATTGGTTTTATGGGCTTGGAGTCCTTTCCGTTTGTGTTTTAGCTTAAGTGTTAATTTTAACTGCAGTTGGACCAGGCCCCAGAATGGAGCCTGTTACAAATAATTTTCTTGTTTTCTTTTGTTTGGTGGTAGTCTTCAATCACAATGGTTCATTTGCCCCATTGCACTTAATTCCTGGCTTTCCATGGATAATTGCTCGATTCAATGGTGAAATCCAAATATTTTTACTATCGGTTCTGTACGCGTGGCTTGGGTGGGCATGCCAGGGGAAGGATACTGCAAAATCTCCATTCCCACCCTAGTTTGGGGCCAGCCAGAGGTGGTATTGGCTGGTTCTCCGAACGACTTAAAATTTCCACTACCAGTTCTCCAGAACCTGTCAGAACGTGCTGGATTTCACCCCTCGCTCAATTTTTATTTTTAGTTTTTAAAATAAATTTTTATTGAATATAAATATTAAAAAAAACATAACATGACATATACACAACAAACATCTATACAACATATAAACAAAAAAAAATTATATTTCCTTCTTAAGCATTTTTTTCAGTGACATTCTACTTATAATATATTACATCACCTCTCCTTAATCTAATTATATTCTTTTTTTTTTTTAATATCGGTAATATTTCCCCCAGTATTTTTTATTTATTTCTCATTTTTAACCAATTATACCAATTGTTCCATATTTTGTAATACCCCTGGCTCAATTTTTAAACTAGAGTCCTTGCTAACTTAAAATCTAGGACAGCCTTTTCCGAACTCAGTTCCTCCTGTGGACTTTAGCTTTCCAAATTCTCAGCTCACCTGAAAAAGCTGGTCAAAATCTTCCTTCCTTCCTTCCTTCCTTCCTTCCTTCCTTCCTTCCTCCCTCCCTCCCTCCCTCCCTCCCTCCCTCCCTCCTCTGAAGTTAACACAAAGATTTGTTTAATTAGGATGCCGGAAGCCCCAGCAAAAAGTTTCTCTCTCACCGCAGGCTAACAAATCCTTCCGGCCGGACAATGAATAGTTGTCTGCCACATCTATTCATCTCCGCCCCCTGCCTTTTATTCCCAGAGCTAGGGTGGGGCTTCACTAGCAAAGGGATGGCTCTTCCATCCCAAGGACCGGCCCATAGATTTCCACTGCTCTCCTCTCCTCTGCTTTCTGCGCATCAGGCACTGGACCCAGCTGTTCCTCCTCTTCCTCATCAGCCACCTCCAGGCCTGGGGGCTGTTGACTCTCCATCTGAGGGCGCATGGACGACCCAGGCTTTGCCTCTTTCTCTCTCTCTCTCTGACAGCTCCATTCCCTCTTCCCCCTTGGAGCTTCCAGGTTGCTTTGATGTTGACCCTGACTCCCATTCCTCCTCCTCCTCTGATTGGCTGTTGGAGGGGCCACGGCCGACAGGCCACAACAAGAAGACTGCAAACTTCCTGAATCTGATCTACAAATCTTATGATACCATAAAAAATAGTTTTGGAGGTGCCTTTAAACTTCTCTCTCTCTCCCGAACTTTCTTCCTACTTTCTTAACAATATGTGTTGGAAGACAAGGTGTAATCCGAAAACTATTCCTAACTCTTCTGAAACTGAATGGGTTGGGTTTTCTGGCATCTGGATGGAGGAGAACCTTGATACTTCCTTGCTTTGCAGATCGTTCTGATATTTTTTTTAAACGTAAGGTGTTGAGTAAGCCATCATGGCTTGATTTACGCTTATTGCTAAGCCCCTAAGGCTTGACTCACAAATCAAGGCGGTTGGACCACAGTATGACTTAGCACTACGTACCAATTGAATTGCACCCAACTCGTTCTTTTGCATGGCTCCATTCTGAAGATACAAGACCACCCCCTGCCATCTCTACAGGGGCAGAAATTAAATCACGCAAAGTGTGAGCATTATTGCATTCCTTCCTCACTTCCCTCGTGCCACGTTGCTGTAACAAATGCCGAGTAAACTATAGATTTTGTTCCACTTAACTCCTACCCTTTCACCAGCTTCTGCTTTCTCTTCCGTTGGCAGGCCTTTGTTTGAATTAAATCTGCATCTTTGAGTGAGGGAGGGTGGAAGAGCTCAAATGTAGGCTAAAGCAGTGCATTTTGACTTTGATAGTTCTCCTTGGTTTATTCTCCAGAGGGAAATTATATTAACCTCCTTCTTGAATTAATTCCTATGGAAAAAAATGGATAGGTTCTTGTTTTTGTTTTGTTGGGATTGTTGGGTTCCTCCTCCTCCTCCTCCTCCTCCTCCTCCTCCTCCTCCTCCTCCTTCTTTTACTTCCCTTTTCCTTCTCCTTCACATCTGTCTTTTCCACCTTCTCCTCTTCTTCTCTTCTTCTTCTTCTTCTTTCTTCCTTCTTCCTTCTTCTTCCTTCCTTTTTCCTTCTTCCTTCCTTCTTCTTCCTTCTTCCTTCTTTCTTCTCCTTCATATCTGCCTTCTCCACCTCCTCTTCTTCTCTTCTCCCTTCCTTCCTTCTTCCTTCTCCTTCATATCTATCTTCTCCACCAACTCCACCTCTTCTTCTCTTCTCCTTCTTCCTTCTTCCTTCTCCTTCATATCTATCTTCTCCACCTCCTCCTCCTCTTCTTCTCTTCTCTTCTCTTCTCTTCTCTTCTCCTTCTTCCTCTTCCTCATATCTCTCTTCTTCACCTCCTCCTACTCCTCTTCTTCTCTTTTCCTTCTTCTTTCTTCCTCGTTCTTCCTCCTTCTTCCTTCATATCTGTCTTCTCCTCCTCCTCCTCCTCCTCCTCCTCCTCCTCCTCCTCCTCCTCCTCCTCCTCCTCCTCCTCCTCCTCCTCCTCCTCCTCCCTATCTGTACATGTTTCTCTAAAAGAGAGCTACTTCCAAATATTATCAAGAGACAAGAATTGTTAAGGGGAGGGAAAGAAGCCTCTTATCCTCATTTGCATGCAGTGTTTAATGCCTTTTAGAGAATATTTCATTGGGATGTCTGTAAAAATGAATGAGGAATGATCACAATATGCTAATGGAACACGGCTTGGAACATTCTTCTTGTTCTTAGGTCTGACAAAAGCAACTGTGTTTTTGATTTGTACGATTGTTTCGTTTAATCAGGAAAGGCATTGAAGAGCTGAGGGGGGCTGAGGCAGAATTCCCTCAGCAAAGCTGGTTGGCCCGGAGTGGCAATTTCAAATTTGAATCAAGGTATGTTTTTTTTTTAAATGCACTCTTTAACAAAGCCAGATGAATCAATCAGAATAGAGCTGGAAGAGGCCTTGGAGGTCATCTAGTCCAACCCCTTGCTCAAGCAGGAATAGAATAGAATAACAGAATTGGAAGGGACCTTGGAGGTCTTCTAGTCTAACCCCTTGCCAATTCCCTACACCACTTCAGACAAATGGTTATCCAACATCTTAAAAGCTTCCAGTGTTGGAGCATTCACAACTTCTGGAGGCAAGTTGTTCCACCGATGAATTGTTATAACTGTCAGGAAGTTTCTCCTTAGTTCTAAATTGCTTCTCTCCTTGATTAGCATCCATCCATTGCTTCTTGTCCTGCCTTCAGGTGCTTTGGAGAATAGCTTGACTCCCTCTTCTTTGTGGCAACCCCTGAGATATTGGAACACTGCTATCATGTCTCCCCTAGTCCTTCTTTTCATTAAACTAAACTAGGAGTACCTATACCATTTCAGTGGCTATCCAGGCACTTCTTAAAAACCTCCAGTGATGGAGCAGCCACGACTTCTGAAGACAAGAAGTTTCTCCTTAATTCCAGCTTGCTTCTCTCCTTGATTAGTTTCCATCCATTATTTCTTATTCTGCCTTCTGGTGCTTTGGAGAATAAGCTGACCCGCTCTTCTTTGGGGCAGCCCCTCAAATATTGGAATAGTGTTATCATGTCACCCCTAGACTGGCCATACGCTGCCCTCCATATGATTAAGAGGCCAAAGCTTCACTTCTCATCCAAGAAACATCTTCAACTCTGAAACGTCTTCACAGAAAAACCAGAAATTCCAGATGCTTCTTGAAAAAGCACCTTTGGGACAACCATGACCTGGATGACTGAGAATCTCCATAGACATTTGACTGTGATTTGAAAACACAAACCAATAGCCACTGTATATTGTGATGGCTAAAACAGGAACTCATCACCTTCACTAGGGTTTGCATCCATGAGATCTATATCTACTGTGCCAATAACTGCTTGGCCTCCTCATCATACAGAATGGTATGGCATTCTGCTATATGTTTTAAGCCTCCAGTCCCCTATTCATCCTGGTTGCTCTTCTCTGCACTCTTTCTAGATCCTTCTTGGGAAGATCCCTTCTAACTCTGTTATTCTGTATTTAGACCATGAGATGGAATATTGGACACTGGGCACGTCAATCCCAGTGTGCCATCCCAGTATGGCAATAACTTTGATTGGAGAACATATATGAGCAGGGGTGGACTTCAAAAATTTTAGAAGGGGGTTCTCTGCCCAGTTTTGGGGTGGCTGTGGGCGTGGCCAAAGTGGGCATGGCCTAGTCGGACTCCTGCACTACAATGGGGGAGGGAGGCCCATTTCCAGCCTCCAGAGGGCCTCCAAAGCCTGGGGAGGTCATTTTCGCCCTCCCCGGGCTCTGGAGGCTTTTCTCGAACCTCTGGGAGGGCGAAAATGACCTCCCCAGGCTTCGGAGGCCCTCTGGAGGCTGGAAATGGGCCTGTTTACAGCCTTCCCAAACTTTTGGTAGGCCCATTTTCTGCCCTCCCGAGCCTTCTCACATGCCCTGCACTTACCTGCATCCAAAACAAGCCATATGGGACACCTGGGAGGGGTGGGGTGGGGTGGGGTGGGCGGGGCCAGCCAGGAGTGGGATTTGGGGGTTCTCTGAACTGCATAGAATCTTAGCTAGAGGTTCTCTCAAACTCCTGTGAACCCCCAGCAGCCTGCCCCTGTATATGACTCTAAGAAATCCTTCTTCCCAGAATCCCATGCAGTCTTTCACTCTCCTCCTTCTTTGTGTGTGTGTATCTCACTACACACAGGAACAAGTGTTCTGACTCGCTCCCTCCCATTTGAATTAAAGTCTTTTGTGGAAAGCTGATACCTTAACCCAATTAAATATCCTCTAAGAGCTGCTGGGGCTTTGTTCAGCTCTGAGTATGACTTTACTAGGCTTTTCAAAATTCATTATTTTTTATTCCAAGTGGGTTTTGCACAGAAGCAACCGAAAACAGGAGGTGGATTGTCACACACATAGACTTGAAATTTAGTACTAGAGATTTCAGAAATTTTAGGAGTTCTAGCAGTGATTTCTTTTTTTTCTTTTTTTAATGGTTGACTTCTTTAGAATCTTATTGTAGGCTGGGTGTTCAACTGATTTAACTTATTAGTGGTAGAGGTTATTTTTCCTGCCCCAGTTTGGGATATGTTTCTTGACATTTCTCGTAGGATTGACGTGCCCGGTGTCCAATATTCCATCTCATGGTCTAAATACAGAATAACAGAGTTAGAAGGGATCTTCCAAGAAGGATGTAGAAAGAGTGCAGAGAAGAGCAACCAGTATGATGAGGGGACTGGAGGCTAAAACATACGATGAACGGTTGCAGGAACTGGGCATGGCTAATCTAGTGAAGAGAAGGACCAGGGGAGACAGGAGAGCATCTTCCAATATTTGAGGGGCTGCCACAGAGAGGAGGAAGGGGGTCAAGCTATTCTCCAAAGCACCTGAAGGCCAGACAAGGAATAATGGATGGAAACTGATCAAGGAGAAATTCAACCTAGAAATAAGGAGAAACGTTCTGACAGTGAGAATAATCAACCCATGGAATAGGAATAGGAACCTTCAGAAGTTGTGGATATTTCATCACTGGAAGCTTTCAAGAAGAGACTGGACTGCCATCTGTCAGAAATGGTGTAGGGTCTCTTGCTTGGATGGGCGGGAGTTGGACTAGATGACCTCCATTGTCCCTTCCAAGTGGTACTGTTACTGACCCCAGATCTTTGTTAAATTTATTTATTTATTTATTTATTTTAAAAACACACAACTAAACAAAATATATCTTTTCGGAACAGAATATTGATCCGATCATAAATTTGTTCAACTTTTTGTTCATCTTTAGCAGAATTTTATATATTCTATTTTTGCCATAACACTTACCACGTATCTCAACTATTATATCATAATATCATAATATCTCATCTTATAGAAAGCTAACTCATATTAACTTAATCAAAGCAATTACCCTTCTATTAATCCACCTTAAATCTTAATTCAATTAATACCTCATAATACATTTCACGATTCCTACCCCAAATACTCACTATTAAAAATACAATTCAAACATGTTTATATTTCTAAATCTTATTTCCATTTCTAGAACTTCCTTACATTTTATTATTACTTCATATAATATTCGTTAAGTCTTTATTTAATTATTACTTCATCAAATTTGAATCTTATCTCTAATCTTGAAAATAAACCAATTTAACATTTAAACAAAGTTCTTAATTCAAATAACACAACATAATACAATTCACAATTATTTCCCTAAATTCTATTTAACAATACCATTTATATAAAAGCCAATTTAAATGAGTTTTATTTAGTAAATCATAATCCTATATCATTTCAATTTTCTGTTCTTTTTGCTTAAATAAATGTATTATTGAAGATATTCAAATTATTACAATTGTGATAGGTATTGAAACAATATCCCAATTATTATAGCCATCAATTTTCTCAAATAGTACCATCGAACATCTCAATAAAAATTAATTCATTACATCCATTGATATATTTTCCTTTTACATAATCTAATTTTCATATATTTTAGCTTCAATCGATATTTCAAATCTAGGTATCTATAGCATATTCTTCTCTCATTTCTATCTTCCTTTTTCTATCCTCTTTTTTTTAATTTTTATTTTTATAATGTCGGGGCCAGGTTTTCCACCAAAAAGAGTGTGATTTGGTGATCCAAACTTCAAAGAAACTGTTCTAAATTGGTATGCAGAAGCAGAGAGTGATCTGAAAGTGGAATTGGATTGAGACGAACATTTTGAAATGTATTTTTTTTATTTTTAATTAGATTTATATGCCGCCCTTCTCCGGAGACTCAGGGCGGCTTACAGTGCATTAAGCAATAGCCTTCATACTTTTGTATATACCTGCTTAGTAGGGCTTTTGACCCCCCTAAGTGGTGTTCTTTTTTTTAAATACAAAGTCAACTTATTGCACCCACAAACTGGGTCCTCATTTTACTGACATCAGCAACGATGAAGCTCCCGATGAAATTGATGACCAGGTACAATCTATGCTGTGCAACAATTTATATGGCAGGAACATCTCAGTGGCAGGTTGCCCCCAGTTCGGTAGTAAAACCGGCGGGAGGTCCCGCCCACCGCCCCAGATGTCATCATCAGTGATATGCGCATTGCAACGATCCTGTTGCAAACCGGTAGTAAAGGTAAGTAGAACCCACCCCTGGAATGCATTCAAATGGTCTTCTGCTCCTATTAGATCACAAATTGTTGTGCAATTTTCTGGACTATGGCCTGCAGCTAGAAACCTTGGAAATTCACCCACTCCCCTCCAGATTTGGAAATTATTATTTTCTGAAGAAATTACTAGCGCCGTCATTCAATCGAGCAATATAAGAATTAAAGAAGGAAGATCGAGGTTCAAGGATGGAGGCACAAAGAATAACCTGCGCGATGTGAATTTGATAAGAGATCGACACATTTTTATTTTATTTTTTCCTTTGGGTTTTTGCTGCTCTAGACATCAATTTTCAGATACAACCATGGAAAGGTCGAATGTTTTTTTTTTGTTACTGAAGTCATTAGGACCTCAGGTCTTTTAATAGCGTAGCTGAAATACTACGTCTGCGGTTCAGGGTTAATATTGTAGGCCTGTCATTATAACACCACAGTCCTTGTTCGATGGCAGCCAGAGACCCAGAGATTCTGGGCAGGGAAGACCCCAGAGTCATCCATGACAGGTGTATGCCGTAATGTGAAGCCTTCACCTCGCCATGCTAGGGATCATCGGTGTTTGCGTGATTAATTGGGCTTCTCCATTACTCTAAATTAGCTAAACAAATCCCTCACTACAGCTGTCATACTGATGTGAGGCATGTAAATTGTTTCTAATGAGCAGGGCACTCAGGGCTGGTGGCTAACACGGAAATCGATTGGTTTTGACACTCAGAGGGCTTCCTTTGAAGGAAGGCGGTGGAGACGGAAGCCTCTCCATCCCCACCCCCGGTGTGTGGCAACTGAGACGAGAATTCATCAACCGCTTGAAGGGAGTCAATGGATGGAAAGGGCAGACCGTTGGTCCATCCACTTGATTTTTTTCTCCATCACCATCCAAAATCGGTGTTGATCACAAAGCAGAAAGGAGAAGCACGGCTTAACGGAAGAGTCTGACTATCATCCCCACAGGAAGTTACATTTTTCTCTTCTCTTCTCTTCTCTTCTCTTCTCTTCTCTTCTCTTCTCTTCTCTTCTCTTCTCTTCTCTTCTCTTCCCTTCCCTTCCCTTCCCTTCCCTTCCCTTCCCTTCCCTTCCCTTCCCTCCCACCCTCCTTCTTTTCCCCTTCTTCCCTTCTCCCTTATCTTCCTTCCTCCTTCCTTCCTCCTTCCTTCCTCCTTCCCTCCCTTCCCTTCCTCTTTCCTTTTTTGCTTGCTGTTGCTTGCTTGCTTATTTACTTACTTCCCTTTCTCCCCCTTTCCCTTCCCCTCTCCCTCTTTATTCCTCTTTATTTGTTTCCTAGTATGATATGATTTAATTGTTTATTTAGTAACCTATGACTATCATTAAGTGTTATATCTTAGGATTCTTGATGAATGTATTTTTTTAATGTTCACTAAGAGCATATTCACCAAAGACACTTGGCCAATACAGAACTTCTCTTCTCTTCTCTTCTCTTCTCTTCTCTTCTCTTCTCTTCTCTTCTTTCTCTTCTCTTCTCTTCTCTTCTCTTCTCTTCTCTTCTCCTCTCCTCTCCTCTCCTCTCCTCTCCTCTCCTCTTCCCTTCCCTTCCCTTCCCTTCCCTTCTCTTCTCTTCTCTTCTCCTCTCCCCTCCCCTCCCCTCCCCTCCCCTCCATCTCTCCCCTCCCCTCCCCTCGCCTCCCATTCTATTTTCTATTTTCTATTTTCTATTCTATTCTATTCTATTCTATTCTATTCTATTCTATTCTATTCTATTCTATTCTATTCTATTCTATTCCATTCCATTCCATTCCATTCCATTCCCTTTTCTGTTCTGTTCTGTTCTGTTCTGTTCCGTTCCGTTCCGTTCCGTTCCGTTCCGTTCCGTTCCGTTCCGTTCCGTTCCATTTCTTTCTCTTTCTCAGAATAAGAATTCTATGAATGTACAGGGCAAGTCTGGATGCATTAGTTATTCTCATCACTAAACCTGCTGAATTCCCAGTTCCAGAAAGAAAAAAAAAAGAAAAAAGAAAAAAAGAGGCTGGGCTGGGATGTTCCAGCGAGGTGCTCCAAATCCCCCAGCCCTTTGCAAGCAGGTTTCCAGCAGCACAGCCACCTTCTTTTCAAAGGCTTGTACCGCTTTGAGTAACAATTTGGAACAACAAAAGCTTCATTTAAGACAGGGACCCCTGTGGGAATGTTCCTATTCATTTCTTTCTTTGGTGGGCAATTGTTAGAGGATGACATTTAAGTTGTTTTACAAAAGTGGCAGGGAAAATAAAATAATAAAAAGATATAACCAGATGGTTTGGCAGCTTCCGCCGTAGAGGCAGGGGAGCAGAGAGGTGGCGGCAGGAGCAGAGCCCAGACGATTTCAGACTCGGAGAGACCAAACCTTTGCAAATTAGCCGGTATTTGTGGAAATCTAGAGAAAATGTAGAGCCCTGTTGGCGAACTTATGGAATGCGTACCAGAAGCGACACGCAGAACCATCCCATACAGGAAGTACGGCCTCGCTGGCTCCTCTACCATGTTCCTGTGCAAACATGCATGCCGGTCAGCTGGCCTTCGCCTGCACAGGAACGACAAAACCCGGGAGAGCAGCATGCATGCACCGCAGTGGTGGGTTTCAAAATTTTTAACTACCGGTTCTGTGGGTGTGGCTTGGTGGGCGTGGCATGGCTTGGTGGGTGTGGCTTGGTGGGTGTGGCAGGGGAAGGATACTGTAAAATGTCCATTCCCTCCCCACTCCACGGGAAGGATACTGCAAAATCCACATTTCCTCCCCACTCCAGGGGAAGGATACTGCAACATCCTCACTCCAGGGGAAGGGTACTGTAAAATCTCCACTCCTTCCCAATCAGCTGGGACCTGGGAGGCAGAGAGCCTGAGTAGCGTAGGGGAGCAATGCCTCCTACAAAGGCAGCGTTTAAGATCCAGCTGCCTGCAATTATTTGCGAGTTTAATCCCAGCCAGGCTCAAGGTCGACTCAGCCTTCCATCCTTTCTAAGGTAGGTAAATTGAGGACCCAGTTTGTGGGGGCAATAAGATGACTTTGTATAAATATACAAAAGTATGAAGGCTATTGCTTAAGGCATTGTATGCCGCCCTGACTCTCTGGAGAAGGGTGGCATATAAATCAATTTTTTTAAAAAAAATCTGGGCAACGGGTGGTTCCTTGATGGGTGAGATTCTCTAAGAAGAACCTCTTCTGAAAAGAAGCCCTTTAAGAGAATGGGGAAAAAAGATGTCCCTCTAAGAAAGGGACGCAGTGGCTCAGTGCCTAAGACACTGAGGTTGTCGATCGAAAGGTCGGCAGTTCCGCGGTTCGAATCCCTAGTGCCGTGTAACAGGGTGAGCTCCTGTTACTTTTCCAAGCTTCTGCCAACCTAGCAGTAAAAAAAAAATGCAAGTAGAAAAAATAGGGACCACCTTTGGTGGGAAGGTAACAGCATTCCGTGCGCCTTTGGCGTTGAGTCATGCCAGCCACATGACCACAGAGACGTCTTCGGACAGCGCCTGCTCTCCGGCTTTGAAACGGAGATGAGCACCGCCCCCTAGAGTTGGGAACAACTAGCACAGGGGTCAGCAATCTTAAACACTCAAAGAGCCACAAAGGTCCTAACTGGAAGCCCCCATTCAATTCTGGAGCCAACCGGAAGTCTGGTTTTTCGTGCAAGGGGAACCTTTACCTTTTACCTTAAGAGAATGGCCATCACACTGCATTTGTTCCAGACAAGCATGCTCCCAACTCAACTGGAGGACATCTCGCCTTCAGGGAATCTTCAAATTGCTTTCTTTTTTTCTTTTTTTGATTCAGAGATAATTGCCAGAAGCCCCAAGGATGTCCCCGCATTCCCTCCTTCTGGTGTGTGGTTGATTTCCCCACCCACCCACCCACGTTCTTCTCCCACAGAGACAAGAAAGAGACAGCAGCCGGCACTACGATGTCCTTCAGGAGATCACAGGCGAGCACAAAAGAGAAACGGTGGTACACTGGGAGGGTGGGAAAAAAAAGGAAGGAGCTAAAAAAAGATATTAAAAGTTTAAACACCGTTTCTTTCCAAGCTGCTAAGCAGCTTATTTATCCCAGCATGAGACTACCTTTAAGAGCTCTGATGAGAGAAGGCTGGGTTGGTAATTGCTGGGGGAGGTGGAAAGTACTGACTCACCAGCATGGCAATCTTTGGTGGGGGCGAGAGATTGGATGGGGGGGGAGAAGGGGATGGCAATGAAGATGGACAAGGAAAGGGAGTGTATCTGGAAGCTGGGATTTGAAATTCTGCTGCATCCTGACAACGGCAAAAGCCCTCCAGATCCATCTGACATCTACACCTGTCCCTGAAAATGGCAAATCAAACCTTAATTGGTTCTTCAAAAAATAAAAAAAATAAAAAACCAATAAAGGGCAATACAGACAGAAAGATGAAGCGTCCACGAGGTTATTACGGGGAATGGATTTTAATTTCGTTTTTTAAGGAGACGCGCTTAGGGCTTGTGTGAAATTTCTCAGCCTTACGAGTGGAGCTCGCCGAAAGCCCTTCGTTTCCCCTGATTTGGTTCCCAGAGCCCCCGTTCCCCCTCGATCTGAACCGGCACGGTATCCCATGGAAAGCTATGCGATTGGGTGGGCCTCATTTCATGGGTTGTGCTCGTTTTTTGTTTTTTTTTAACACAGTTGCATACACCCTCAATGATCAAGCTTTCTTTGGAATCCTTGACAGTCTCTGAGCTTGGTTGTTCGCTTGAGGACATTTCATCACCCAGCTAGGTTACATCATCAGCACAATTGAGTGTTTATATACAACACTCCTCCTCCTCCTCATTCTTCTCCTTTTCCTTCTCCTTCTCCTTCTCCTCCTCCTCCTCCTCCTCCTCCTCATTCTCCTTTTCCTTCTCCTTCTCCTTCTCTTTCTCCTTCTCCTCCTCCTCCTCCTCCTCCTCCTCCTCTTCCTCATTGTCCTTTTCCTTCTCCTTCTCCTTCTCCTTCTCCTTCTCCTTCTCCTTCTCCTTCTCCTTCTCCTCCTCCTCCTCCTCCTCCTCCTCCTCCTCCTCCTCCTCCACAAACCCCACTTTTTTCTTGGACTGATAGTGTTCCCTAGTTGGATAATGAAACACCTGCGAGCAGACCACCAACCTCAGGGAGCACCGAGGACCTCACAATTCAAGCCTGAGCTACAGATATCCTCTTCTATTGCTACCTTTCTCCATCTGTCTCTTACAACATACTCGATACCCCACAGTAGACAAATTGGGACAAAATCTCTTGCTTCATATTTTGGAGCGGCAGGTCCTGTTTTGAACCCGGTGGCGGGAGAAGAAGAGCAAGATCGGAAGTGAAGCTCACTTATCTGAACCTAGCATTTCCCTTCCCCGTGGACTGCATTTAAGTTTTTCCTCTTTAAACCAAGCTGGAGAATTCCAAGAAGGAAATTTATGCATGATGTGAAGTTTTAAGCCCTGCTCCATTCTGCACCGCCTGGTCTTTTTATAGCAGCCACCGGTTTTTTTAAATAAGACCTTGGGTGCGCTTTCTCTTCCTTCTAACCTCAGATCCCTTCCACTCCAGATGTCAAGGATTTGCAGGGAGGAAAATTTGCATTCCAAGCAGGTACCCTCCTCCTTGCTTTATCTAAAGCCCTTCCCGAATGAATTTTGAAAAGAAGACAGCGACTTTCCCAGAAACTGGAGTGATGAGCAGCCCCTGAGCACCCTTATTTTAAAGGACGTTAACATCTGTTTGCAGAAATATGGAAAGTGCGACTGAGATATAGTTGTCCATAAAGGCAGACCATCTCTGCTGTCTAGAATAGCAATAGCAATAGCACTTATATACCACTTCACAGTGCTTTACAGCCCTCTCTAAGCAGTTTACAGAGTCAGCCTATAGCCTAAACCCCGTGGCATAGCTGATTATTGGAAATACCAGTTCTGAGGAACTGGTAGCTTTTTTTTTTTTTACTACCGGTTCGCCCGAACTGGTAATTTTTATCACTACTGATTCGCCCGAACCAGACCGGACCGGTAGCATTTCTCCCCTGTGTCCCTCCCTCCCTCCATCCATCCATCCATCCATCCATCCATCCATCCATCCATCCATCCATCATCATCATTATCTATCTATCTATCTATCTATCTATCTATCTATCTATCTATCTATCTATCTACATCCATCCATCTCTCTCTCTCTCTCTCTCTCTATCCTATCCATCCATCTATCCATCTGTCAATGTATGAGCCATCCATCCATCCATCCATCCATCCACCATCTCTCTCTCTCTCTCTCTCTCTCTGTCTATAAGCTACCTATTTCTGTCTATCTCTATCAGCCTTGATCATCCATTTATCTATCTATCTATCCATCTGTCTATCTATGTATGAGCCATCCATCCATCCATCCTTCCATCCATTCATCCATCCACCATTTATCTCTATCATCTCTTTCTCTCTCTGTCGATCAGCTACCTATTTCTGTCTATCTCTATCAGCCTTGATCATCTATCTATCTCTATCTATCTATCTATCTATCTATCTATCCATCTATCTGTCTATCTATGTATGAGCCATCCATCCATCCATCCATCCATCCATTCATCCATCCACCATTTATCTCTATCATCTCTCTCTCTCTCTGTCGATCAGCTACCTATTTCTGTCTATCTCTATCAGCCTTGATCATCTATCTATCTATCTATCTATCTATCTATCTATCTATCTATCCATCTATCTGTCTATCTATGTATGAGCCATCCATCCATCCATCCATCCATCCATCCATCCATCCACCCACCATCTATCTCTATCATCTCTCTCTCTCTCTCTCTCTCTCTCTCTCTCTCTCTCTCTATCATCTCTCTCTCTCTCTCTCTCTCTATCATCTCTCTCTCTCTCTTCTATATATCCTTTATAAGCCCTAATCAACAGAAGAACAAGGACACTGACATCCCCTAAACTCTGCTGAAGATGTTGCCTAGCCCGGTAACGAAACTTTTAGAAACTAACCGTACTCCTAAGATAAAAACAGTGAATCTCACTTGTTCTCTGATTAACTGACTCTCTAGATTCACGCATTACCTTCAACCTTACACTATCCAAATGGTACAGGTTCACCCGGCGTGTAACATTGCTAAGAAATTAAGCAAGGTTAAAACTAATCAAACTTAATCCGTTCTGGGAATTCACCTGTTCGGTCTTTTGCAGATTTGGTTCATCCCAATCTGCAAAATGCATGTCATTCCTCCCCGTCCCTAACAAGCAGAAAAAGAGGACACTATCAAAAGGATAAAAGAGACGGTGGGTGGAGTGTTTTTCCCCCTATTAAGAAAGTCTACCTTTGTACAGATAGCTAATGTGACGGAGCTAACTGTTATTCATAGGATTAGCTGATTTTTGAATTTCTCTCCTTTAATTGCTGCATTTACATTTTTAGCTATCCTTTTTGCCCTGTGGCATCGCACTGGCCAACATTATGCTATCATTTGGCTTGGGTGTGAATGTAACTGTCTCCCCAAATTCTCCACGCTTTCTTTCTTTTTTTGGGGGAGCGGGTGGTAGAGCTGATCTTGCAGCTATTCATGGCAATAAGGGAGTTCAACGAAAATTCGGTTCGGCTTCTCTAGGAGGCCAAAGGAGCCCTTTTCCTTTGATGACGAAAGGAAATACAGAACAAAATAACCGAGTTGAATAACAGAATGACAGAGTTGGAAGCGACCTTGGAGGTCTTCTAGTCCATCTCTTAATAAATTTGAGGGGTTGACCCAAGAAGAGGGGGGCAGTCAACCTGGATAGCTCTGCAGACAAAGCACCCTAATTAAACATCCAGCTGTCTGCAATTACTCATATTCGAATCTCGCCAGGCTCAAGGTTGACTCAGCCTTCCATCCTTTCCAAGGTAGGTAAATTGAGGACCCAGTTTGTGGGGGCAATAAGCTGACTTTATATAAAATATACAAAAGTATGAAGGCTATTGCTTAACGCATTGTAAGCCACCCTGAGTCTTCGGAGAAGGGCGGCATATAAATCAAATAAATTTTAAAAAAACCCAATTTTTCCAAAGCACCTGAGGGCAGGACAAGAAACAATGGATGAAAACTAATCAAAGAAAGAAGCAACCCAGAACTAAGGAGAAACTACCCAATAGTGAGACCAATTAACCAGTGGAACTGCTTGCCACCAGAAGTTGTGGGTGCTCTAACACTGGAGGCTTTTAAAGAAGAAATTGGACTGCCATTTGAC
The DNA here is from genome assembly GCA_030761175.1 of Masticophis lateralis. Taxonomy (NCBI): domain Eukaryota; kingdom Metazoa; phylum Chordata; class Lepidosauria; order Squamata; family Colubridae; genus Masticophis; species Masticophis lateralis. Next base: position 7,067,994 of record JAUDYJ010000015.1, read on the forward strand.
TGAAAAGGTATAGGATCTCCAACCTCAGCAGGAGGTTGGTCTAAAAGACCTCTAAGGTCCCTTCCAACTCTGTTATTCCATTACTAATCAAGGAGAGAAGTAACCTAGAACTAAGGAGAAATGTCCTGACCGAGAACAATTAATCAGTGGAATGACTTGCCTCCAGGAATTGTTGGTGGGCCATCACTGGAGATTTTCAATCAGAGAGTGGACAACAATTTGCCTCCAATGGTACAGGATTTCCTGGCTCAGCAGGATGTTGGATTACAAGACCTTCGAGGTCCCAACTCTGTTATTCCGTTATTAATCAAAGAGAGATGCAACCTAGAACTTTCCTGACAGTGAGAACAATTAATCAGCGGAACAACTTGCCTCCAGAAGTTGTGGATGCTCCATCACTGGATCAGTTCAAGTGGGAAGGAATTAGCAGACATGGCTAAATTAAAAGGTTTTTTTTTTTAAAAAAAAAATCACAATTACTTTTATTTCTACTTGGAAACCATTTCAGGACTTTCTGCTCAAGATGTTCCATCCCTGGAGGTTTTCAAAAAGAGACTGGACAGCCATTACAGCAGGGGGTTGGATTAGAACACCTCCATGGTCCCTTCCAACTCTTGTTATCCTTTTAAATGTTTGTGTTTCAGTTGACACTGTGGGAATTGATGGGAATAGATGGTTACAGTCAAAAAGAGGGCTGTGAAAATATCGACAGACCCCTCGCATCCTGGACATAAACTGTTTCAACTCCTACCCTCAAAACGACGCCATAGAGCACTGCACACCGGAACAACTAGACACAAGAACAGCTTTTTTTTTCCGAATGCCATCACTCTGCTAAACAAATAATTCCCTCAACACTGCAAAACTATTCACTAAGTCTGCATTAATATTAATCTTCTCACCGTTCCCATTGCCCATCTCCTCCCATTTATGACTGTATGACTGTAACCATGTTGCTGGTATTCTTAAGATTTATATTGACTGTTTCCTAATATGATTTGATTGCTTATTTGTTCCCTAGGACTATCATTAAGTGTTGTACCTTATGATTCTTGATGAACGTATCTTTTATGTACACTGAGAGTGTATGCACCAAAGACAAATTCCTGTGTGTCCAATCACACTTGGCCAATAAAAGAATTCTATTCTATTCTATTCTATTCTGTTCTGTTCTGTTCTGTTCTGTTCTGTTCTGTTCTGTTCTGTTCTATTCTATTCTATTCTATTCTATTCTATTCTATTCTATTCTATTCTATTCTATTCTATTCTACTCTACTCTACTCTACTTCTATTTTATTCTGCTCTGCTCTGCTCTACTCTACTCTACTCTACTCTACTCTACTCTACTCTATTTCTTCCTACCCAGGATTGGGGAGCCCTACATCATCATCAGCCCTGCATCCTGTTTTGCAACCTCTATCAGCTGCCTTCACACAACACGGTAAATCCAAACCCAATAAAACCCACCCTTGCCTCCTGCAAAAGAGCCAACCCACCCGATGAAATGAAAGAGAATTTCGACGCCAATCACATAAACCCGTTCAACAGGCCTCCTTTAAGCATAACTTAAGTCTATCTCTCAGATCCATCTTCCTGATATTGGCCGTTTCTCATGGCAAAGTACCCTAGTGCTCGATAAAGAGCTTTGTAAGCCTTGATGGAGATACCATAAAGCTATTGAGATCGGGGCCTCCTAGCCAAATCGGAGACACTTAAAAGCCGCATCTGCGACAGGCATCCCACAGAGATAAGAATGCTTGATTTTTCTCTGGTCTTTGCTTCCCGGTTTTAAATTTGACAGTCCAAAGAAGAAGAAGACAGCAGAGGCCTCTTTTAAACACAGGGCAAATTGTCCAGGGACGCACAGCGTCTCCGCTGGCAAATTACATATGTTTGCCCAGAATCGATGGGGGAAAACAAAATATCTGAGAAGAACGACAAGTATCACCAACCAAATTTGGCAAGGAGCACACAGCTTTGCGGAGGCGAAGAAACACTTTGCGTCTTCACGGAGGCTGGGAGAACAAAATAAAAATAGCTCCTGAAAGCTGAGCAGATCTTTTTCCCTTGCTTGCAAGGAGCGGAAGTTGGATGAGATATGTACAATGGGCTCTTTTCTTGGACATAATCGTGCAGTTTATATTTCAACACTGACACGACTTCCATTTAATTCAGAGTTCGTCAACCTTTCGGACCTCAGGGACCCCTAAATTCATAATTTTAAATCCTGAGGACCACTAATATGATCAACCTAATGACTGGCTGGGTGGGCGTGGCCAACTCCATGTCACTTGCATTAAGGGGCGCCTTGCTGGCCTCTACTCACCCCTTCCCTCTCAGCCCCTCCTTGCCTTCCCGCCCGGGCTCCTTAGGGCCCTAACAAGAAGCAGTTGTTGGAGCTAAGCAGCCACCATGAGAAAGAGTTGGCAAAACAGCTCAATTCACATTGGATCTGGCCAAGAAGGAAGCTCAGCAGAAGCACCTCACCGAGGACTAGGAGCTTAGGCTTTCCAAGCAGAGGGAAGACCTTTGGGAGTGCAAGGCCAGGTACCGGCACCTGGAGACTCAGCAGGCTGAGATGGTCAGTCTGTTCCAGGCCATGATGCTGTCCCACTGGAACGAGGCTCTTCAGCTCTTCGCCACCAGCAGTGCTTCCCTCAAGCCTTCGCCCAAAGCCCCACACCAGGAGGCTGAAGCAGACCCCAAGTGGGAATTTCTGCCCCACTCCAACCCACACAAAAAGACCCCAAAAGGGGGGACTCTCTGCCATAATGCAAATGTTCACTGCACATATCCGGCCCAAGGGCTGTCGTTTCAGGACCCCTGATTTAGTGCAATATAAAAAATGCAAGTAATTTTTCTGCGGACCACCAAAATTTTCTCGCAGGCCACCAGTGGTCCACGGACCACCAGTTGGTGACCGCTGCTTTCATCTGTACCTGTACAGACTAAAGGGAAGTCATTTTGTAAAGATTTCCTTTAACTCTACCTGGAACAGGTACAGATTAAGTGAAACCTGGCTTGGCAACAGGAACTGTGAGAGGGATCTTGGAATCCTACTAGACAATCCCTTGAATATGAGCCAGCAGTGTGTTAGCTTCTCTTACAGTCGTGGCCAAAATTGCGGAAAACTTTTGGGAAAAGTGTATTTCCTAAAACTAGCTAATGACACCACTTTTTTTTTTTTTTGCAGTAGTACTATAACATTATATATCAATAGAAAGCTAATTTAATGAAAAACGTAACGCAATAACTTTGATGAAGGATTTGCTATTAAAATAGCGGTGACAGTAGAAAGAAGAAAAGTGAAACACGTAGAAAAAACGAGATATACAAAAATGATCACCATGTTGGTTAATCCTTCGTTGGGTAACCTTTAGCAGGAATTAAGGCCTTACAACGTCTTCCCATGGAGTGAACCAAGTTTTTTATTTCTGCAGCTGTTATCATGTGAAACCAAGATTGAAGGATGGCTTCTATTAACTGGGTTTTATTGCTGGATCGCTTCTGAATAACAAGCTTCTTTAGTCGGCTCCATAGATTTTCCATTGGGTGAAGGTCTGGGCTATTCCCAGGCTATTCCAGCAGTGGAATAGGATTATCTTATTATGGCTAATAAAGTGGTGTTATTAGCCATCAAACCTCAAAAATTCACTTTTCCCAAAAGATTTCCACAATTTTGGCCACTATTGTACCTTTCTCCTTCCTTCCTTCCTTCCTTCCTTCCTTCCTTCCTTCCTTCCTTCCTTCCTTCCTTCCTTCTTATCTTCTTCCTTCGTTATTTCCTTCCATCCTTCCTTCCTTCCTTCCTTCCTTCCTTCCTTCCTTCCTTCCTACCTACCTACTTATCTTCTTCCTTCCTTCCTTCCTTCCTTCCTTCCTTCCTTCCTTCCTTCCTTCCTTCCTTCCTTCCTTTTTCTCTTTCTTTCTCCTCCCTCCCTCCCTTCCAACTAACCAGTTTCTTTAGTCGGAAAATCCATAGATTTTCCATTGGGTGAAGGTCTGGGCTCTTCCCAGGCCATTCCAGCAGTGGAATTTGATTATCTTGAAACTCCAAAAAAAAAAAGTGGTGTTATTAGCCATCAAACCCCAAAAATACACTTTCCCCAAAAGGTTTCCACAATTTTGGTCCCTACTATAGGTTGCATTAACAGAAGGATAGAATCAAGGTCATGTGAACTGTTAGTACCGCTTTATAAAGCCTTAGTAAGACCACACTTGGAATACTGAATCCAGTTTTGGTCACCACATTATAAAAAAGATGTTGAGACTCTAGGAAGAAGGTAGAGAAGAGCAACAAAGATTATTAGGGGACTGGAGACTAAAACATACAAAGAACGGTTGCAGGAATTGGGTAGAGAGCCATGGTGGTGCAGTAATAAGAATACAGTTGCACCTGCAGTTCGAATCTCACCAGCTCAAGGTTGACTCAGAATAGAATAGAATAGAACAGAACGGAACGGAACGGAACGGAACGGAACGGAACGGAACGGAACAGAACAGAACAGAACAGAACAGAACAGAACAGAACAGAACAGAATAGAATACAACAGAACAGAACAGAACAGAACAGAACAGAATATGGAATGGAATGGAGTGGAGTGGAGTGGAATGGAATGGAATGGAATGGAATGGAATGGAATGGAATGGAATGGAATAGAATAGAATAGAATAGAATAGAATAGAACAGAACAGAACAGAACAGAACAGAACAGAACAGAACAGAACAGAACAGAATAGAATATGGAATGGAGTGGAGTGGAGTGGAGTGGAGTGGAGTGGAGTGGAATGGAATAGAATAGAATAGAATAGAATAGAATAGAATAGAATAGAATAGAATAGAACAGAACAGAACAGAACAGAACAGAACAGAATAGAATAGAATAGAATAGAAAACGGAATGGAATGGAATGGAATGGAATGGAATGGAATGGAATGGAATAGAATAGAATAGAATAGAATAGAATTTTTATTGGCCAAGTATGTTTGGACACACAAGGAATTTGTCTTTGGTGCATCTGCTCTCAGTGTACAAAAAAGAAGATACGTTCATCAAGAATCATAAGGTACAACACTTAATGATAGTCATAGAGTACAAATAAGCAGTCAGGAAACAATATCAATATAAATAGTAAGGATACAAGCAACAAAGTTACAGTCATACAATCATAAGTGGGAGGAGATGGGTGTTGGAAACGATGAGAAGATTAATAGTTGTGCAGACTTAGTGAATAGTTTGACAGTGTTGAGGGAATTATTTGTTTAGCAGAGTGATGGCGTTTGGGGAAAAAAACTGTTCTTGTGTCCAGTTGTTCTGGTGTGCAGTGCTCTATAGCGTCGTTTGAGGGTAGGAGTTGAAACAATTTATGTCCAGGATGCGAGGGGTCTGTAAATATTTTCACAGCCCTCTTTTTTGACTCGTGCAGTATACAGGTCCTCCATGGAAGGCAGGTTGGTAGCCATTGTTTTTTCAGCCTTCCATCCTTCCATCCATTTTACCCATCCATGGGTAAAATGAAGACCCAGATTGTTGGGGGCAAGAGGCTGACTCTGTAAACCTCTTAGAGAGGGTTGTAAAGCACTGTGAAGCAGTATATAAGTCTAAGTGCTAAGTGCTATTGCTATGTCTAATTTAATTAGATTAGAATTCTTTCTTGGCCAAGTGTGATTGGACACACAAGGAATTTGTCTTGCTGGTGTGGTTTGCTACCTTTTTTTCTTTCTTTTTTTGATTCTTTTTCTTGATTTTGGGGGGGGGGGGTAGATTGGCAAGGATTTTATTAATTTAGAAGTTTTGAAGGTCACACCATATGTCGCAAGAAAGCAATTTCTTCTGGGGTATGCAATGAGGTCCTGGATTTGATTTATGACCTTAATACAGCGAGATATTAATAAATCTCCATACCAGCTGGTAATACACAGTCAGATAAATGCAACATTTTCTTAGGGTGGATTGGTTCAAGTTTTTATTTCAATTTCCCCCCGCAGATAAGTGCCAATCACTGGCACTTGTTAATTTCAACACCTGGAAGTTAACAAAAACAGAAAAACGGTGCCTTCCATCACAATACTTTTTTTAAAAAAGACACACAACTTGGAAAAGAGAATCTTGATCAAATGGATTTGTAAGCCAATGGTGTCAACACCCATAGATGTTAGGAACTGACATATGAGCCAAGATGAATTGGTTACTGGGTCCCAGATCCCATGGGATCCAATTTGGTTGGTGATAGGGATGGAAAAATGCCTCCAAGGTATGTAAACAAATAAAGAAATATGTGCGTAAGCACTAACATGTATTCAGAATTCTGGTTAGTGATGCTAACAAGGGCACAGTTGAAAAGCTTAAGAGGTGTGGTGGGGGGGAGCTCGTATAGATATTTGATGCACCGCTTAGCAAAGACAGATTAAATAAGGATAACATTAGGACAGCCTAGTGATGAAGTTTAAGCAAACTTTCCACCAGTCTTCTCTCCTCTCTTCCTTTCCTTTCCTTTCCTTTCCTTTCCTTTCCTTTCCTTTCCTTTCCTTTCATTTCATTTCATTTCATTTCATTTCTTCTCCTGTCCTCCCTTCCTTCTTCCTCTCCTCTCCTCTCCACTCCCCCCTTCCTTATTCTCTCCTCCTTTCCTTCTTTGTCTCCTCTCCTCCTTTCTCTTCTCTCCTCTTCTCTCTTTCTTCTCGTCTCCTCTTCTCTCTTTCTTCCTTTTTCATCTCTCTCTCTCTCTCTCTCTCTCTCTCTCTCTCTCTCTCTCTCTCTCGCCCTGCAGGCACAGTGGCCAATACCACCTCTAGGACGCACAGTCTCTATTTGCAAAATTCAGTGGCATAATCCATTCTCACCATTTGGTACAGCCTATTCTCTCCCATTCCCTATTGGAAGCCCAAATTAAGTAAGCTTGGTAGAGGAAAAGAAATTGCTTCTCCATGCCCTCCTCCCTTTTCCTTACACATCTCCTCTTCTTTGATTAGATGCAATTCTGAAAACCAATTCACATCCCAAGCCTGTGTAATTGGTGCCGGACCGAGTTTCCAAAATGAAGTGATGGGCTCCCCGCGGCTTGTCGCCACTTCTCTCTCGGAGGTGACCTGGGAGTATAAATAAAGCAATTTACCCCGAGGGTTTGGATCAAAAATTGTCTTCTGCACAGGGAAGGGAAGACGAAAAGGCTTCTGCCAGTTCAACTTATTTCAAAATATCAACTTTAGAACATAGAATAATAGAGTTGGAAGGAACCTTGGAGGTCATCTAGTCCAACCCCCTGCTCAAGCAGGAAACTCTATACCAGTGATGGAGAAGCTATGGCACACCAGCTGATTTTCGGCTGCCCCTCCCTCCCGGGAGTCTCCACACAGCCCGTTTTGGATGTTAGGGCTTGCGTGGAGGCTCTCCGGAGGTTTCCGGCCTCCGGAGATCGGGCAGAGGAGGCCATTTTCACCATCCCTAAGTTCCAAAAAAGCCTCTGGAGCCTGGGGAGGGCAAAAAAAATGGGCTTACTGGACCCACCAGGAGCTGGGAAATGGGTCATTTCCGGCCTCTGGAGGCTTCAGCGAGGCCTGCTAGACCCAAAATGGGGTGCAGAGGGGGTCATGCACACAGGCGCGAAGGGTGGGTGGGTCATGTGTTCATGTGCAGGGGTGGGACACAAGGGGCATTGAATTATGGGTGTGGGAATGCATGTGTGTGATTCTCCATGCTCCCCCCCCATTTTTGGCACGTGATGGAAAAAGGGTTAGCCATCACTGCCCTATACCATTTCAGACAAATGGTTGTCCAGTCACTTTATGAAAGCCTCCAATGATGGATCACCCACAACTTCTAAAGGCAAGCCACTCCACTGATTAATTGTTCTGGAAATTTCTCCTTAATTCTAGGTTATTTCTTTCTTGCCTTGCCTTTTGATGCTTTGCAAAATAGGCCGCCCCCTTATCTTTGTAGGAGCCCCTCAACCAGGGGTGAAATCTAAAATTTATTACTACTGATTCTGTGGGCGTGGCTTGGGGGGGGGTAATGTGACTGGGTGGGTGTGGCCAACTTTTTTTTTCTTTTTTTTACTTTTAAAAGCATTTTTTCTACAACCTCTTCGGTTGTAGAAGCCTCTGATGATCGTGCGGCTCAGCTGGGATCGCCAGAGGCTTTTAAAGGCTTTTTTTTCTTCTAAAAGCCTCTTTGGCTGAAGAGGTTGTAGAAAAAATGCTTTTAAAAGCCTCTGATGATCCCAGCTGAGCCGCACGATCATCAGAGGCTTTTTTTTTTTTTTTTACTTTTAAAAGCATTTTTTCGGCCGAAGAGGTTGTAGAAAAAATGCTTTTAAAAGTAAAAAAAAAAAAAAAAAAGCCTCTGATGATTGTTCGGCTCAGCTGGGCATGGGGGTGGGCAGGGATTTTTGCTACCGGTTCTCCTAACCACCTACCGCCATTGCTACCAGATCGGGCGATCCGGTCCGAACTGGGAGCATTTCACCCCTGCCCTCAACAGTGCTATCATGTTACCCCCTAGTCCTTCTTTTGAAAAACATTTTGATGCTGATTTCTGTTTTGACAATTTGGACCCATTGAAACTTTCAGTGTTTGCCCATGTACTATTGTGGTTGAAATGGAAGAAGTCATCGACAGGCAAGGCGTTTTAGCAGACAATTTTGTGTACTATGCTTCGAGTAGACCGCAGGCGGCGTAGTTCCAGATTGTCGAAGCCCAAAATTTCAAGCCTGGTGGCATAAGGGATTCTGTTGTGAGTAGAGGAGTCGAGTACTCTTCTCGTGAAATACCTCTGGACCCGCTCAACCATGTTAATGTCCGAAATACAAGCGGGCGAGCTGTATTCAAGAATTGGTCTGGCAAAGGTTATGAATCCTTAGTTAGCAATACAATATTAGTGCTGTGGCCTGTTGGTGGCCAGCAGAGCTGGCAGCAGAGTTAGACAGTGAGGAGATTGGGGACGAACATGGGCCAGTCCTGGGGGTTGGAGAAAGCTCGGATGAGAGCTCTGCATTGGAGGCAGAGGGGGAGATAGACAGCAGTGAGGCAGAGGAACAGCTGGAGCCCATTCCCAGTGTGTGCATGGGCAGAGCTGCTAGAAAACAAGAACAACTCAGAAAGCAGGGTCGACTTGGGAGTAAAGCCACACTTTGGAGATGATTGGCCCTTCACTTAGGAAACAAAAGAGGAGCGAACAGGGAGTGGGCTTTTGCAGGAAACAATTCGTGCAGTCCGTTGTTTCAAGAGTGAAAAGTTCTGTTCGTGACTCTAAGAATCTCTGTGCCAAGTTTTGCCTTACTCTGCATTTGGAAACAAGTTAAGTGGCTGCTTGCCAAACGAGATAAGGTGTGTGATGAATATTCCTTTGAAAAACTGTTTGGACAAACAGTTTGCTGACTGTGAATGAACGTAATTCACAGTCCGTGTAAATAAAAGAGGTTTTGCCGGGACCAATTCCTGCTTCCTGCTTGTTAAGGGAGATCTAGGTCAGAACAATTACCAGAGAAGAAACTTTGCAAAATTTGGTTAACAACTCTTAGTGCCTTTTTGGCAATGCTGTTACAATGAGTTCTGGAGCTTAGATCATTTGAGACGAGTACTCCTAATCTTGATTCTCTCCCTCTGTTAATGCAATGTAGAGGTTCTCCTTTTGTTCTGGAAATGCTGAACAAAAACTTCGGAGTCTCCACCTCGATCTAGAACAGATCCTTCCCAGCCTCTCTTCCTTCGGTCTTGCCTGTCATGTCATTTCAGCCCAGAGCTACAGGTAAGAAGCAACATTTTCTGACTTTCTCACTAGGTTAGCATTCCGAAAACAAGACACGAAGCTGCTCGATTGACAGGAAACTGTCAGGGGTTGAAATGTTTGCTGTCTTGGATGAGAAATTACCAACCGGTAAAAAAAAAAATAGTCCTCACTGAGAAAAGGTGACCATTGCGGGAAGCTGATTGGAATTGGCAGGTAAATTCTTTACTCGGTCGCAAACAATCTCGCCGGTTTTTGCTAAAGACAGCAGTAAACAGGGGTGGGCGAGATTTTGACGGCCAGCCTCGTGGTCTCGCCAGGCGATATCGACGAGCGCCTTATTAATCCTCGTAATGATACTTAACAACCTGGATAAGGAGATCAAAGGCACGGCTTGTTCTAGAATTAAAGGATTTGTAGAGAGATGCTCGCCACTGGGATGATACAGGAAAAAAAATCTGCATTTTTTAAAAAAAGGAATATAATGGAACGGAGGAGCACGTCGTCGGCTTTCATCTCTCACCCACCCACCCCAAGGAGAGGAAAAAAACACGGAGGAAAATTAGAAGAAATTCAAAGTAATACCGTGTTTTCCCAAAAATAAGACCCAGTCTTATATTTTTTGAACCCCGAATTAAGCGCTTGGCCTTATTTTCGGGGAGGTCTTATTACTTTGGGGAGCATGGAGCAAGATGGGGCTTCTCTTGCCATCTTACCTGATTTCCAGCTCTGTGTCCCTAACCCTAACCAGAGGAAAAGGCATGGACCAGCTGCGCACATGGTTAAATATTTTTGGGGAGGGCTTATTTTTGGGGGAGATTATTTTAGAGCATGCACTCAATAAGTCTGATTAGATTTATTATCAGGGGATGTCTTATTTTCAGGGAAAAAAGGATAGTCTCCCTGAATGATTTTTAGTGATGAAGCAGGCAAAGATTGGTTTAAATACTTTTTTATTGTTTTATTTCTCTTCTAAAAACAAAACAAACACAAACATAAAACATATATTTTCTTTTTACAACAGTTTCAAATCGGCGTTCTTTTATCATTTACATTTTCCCCCAACTCTTCTTTACATATATTTATCTTTATAGTCCCCTTATTCCTTATTCATATATGCAATCCTTCACACATACTATGGTAACTATATATTATTTTACTGACATTGTCCACTTTATGACGCTTTCCCAATCGTTCTTATTTACTGTTTCTAGTCCCCAAGATTGGTTTAAATATTGTGTCTTTACTTTTTAAAGAAGAGACTAGACAGCCACTTATCTGAAATAGTATAGGTTCTCCTCCTTCAGCAGGGGTGGACTAGAAGACCTCCAAGTCTCCTCATCATCTTTGTTGCTCTTCTCAAAGTCTCCACATCCTTTTTCATTGCTCAAATCCGTTTGGGGTCTTGGTGGCTGAGTGAACTGTGAGAACCTAACTAGCTTGAGAAGCTTCTGTTGCAAAGCAGGGAACAAATGGCACTGAACATGGGCCTACTCAGAGACCAGCTTAAGGACCTTCTGCAAAGACAAATACTTCACACCTGATACTTGAGTGGCTTAGGTTCAAGGCAGGTCTCTAATGATCAAGCTTAGTAGACTCTAGGGAGCCAAGAATTGCCTCCTTGGGGTCGGCTCAGTGGTGAAATCCAGCAGGTTCTGACAGGTTCTGGAGAACCTGTAGTGGAAATTTTGAGCAGTATGGAGAACCGGTAGCGGAAATTTTGAGTAGTTCGGAGAACCGGCAATACCACCTTTGACTGGCCCCAGAGTGGGGAGGGAATGGAGATTTTGCAATATCCTTCCCCCAGGAGTGGGGGTGGGGGAGAATGGAGATTTTGCAATAGCCTTCCCCCAGGAGTGGAGAGGGAATGGAGATTTTGCAGTATCTTTTCCCTGCCATGCCCACCAAGCCACGCCCACAGAACCGATAGTAAAAAAAATTTGGATTTTACCACTGGGTCAGCTGATTGAACAAAGAAAGCAATTGACAGGCTGGTATTTTTTTTTTTTAATTTGATTTATATGCCGCCCTTCTCCAGAGACTCAGGGCGGCTTACAATGCATTAAGCAATAGCCTTCATACTTTTGTATATTTATATTTATACAAAGTCAGTTTATTGCCCCCAACAAACTGGGTCCTCAATTTACCCACCTTATAAAGGATGGAAGGCTGTCGACCTTGAGCCTGGCTGGGATTGAACTCGCAAATAATTGCAGGCAGCTGAATCTTAAATGCTGCCTTTGTAGGAGGCATTACCCCCCTACGCTACTCAGGCTCCTTAATATTAAGCTCAGCGCATGAGTTGACCTGTAGAAGTGCAAAACCACCAATCTAAGAAGCATTGACTGTCTTCCGTTACTAACTGCCCATGGAAAGTATCCTTCTATTGGCACTTTACACTCCATTCAAATGATGTCAAGTGTCTAGCAGGAAAGACAACGTGCAGTGACAAATGTGGGATTCTCACTCTTGCTAACAAGCCCTACTGCTTGGATGCTAAAATAAGTCTTTTTGGCATCATCGGCTATAAATAGAAGGAAGGGGTTGGCGTCCTATGTATAGCGCAGTGGGGTATTTTTAAATCCGGATTATTACTTGTTTTGCCTTGTTCTGCTCAAGTTGCTCTCCTGGCATGGCGTCAGCACACATCGGGGTTTCTTCCTAACCTGCGAAATTTGCTCAATTTGGTTTTTAAGTTCTTCCCTTTTCACCAAAGCCAGGACATGATGCTCTGGATGTTAGGAAGCCAATTGTGACCTTGTGATGGTGGAACTCCGTAACGATGGACTCCCAGCAGTATTGGGTTTCAATTTTTTTTTACTACTGGTTCTGTGGGCGTGGCTTGGTGGGAGTGGCTTGGTGGGAGTGGCTTGGTGGGCGTGACAGGGGAACGATACTGTAAAATCTCCATTCCCACCCCACGTTAGAGGAAGGTTACTGCAAAATCCCCATTTTCTCCCGATCAGCTGGGACTTGGGAGGCAGAGAATAGATGGTGGCAGGGCCAGTCAGAATTTTTACTACCGATTCTCCGAACGACTCAAAATTTCCGCGACCGGTTCTCCAGAACTGGTCAGAACCTGCTGAAACCCACCTCTGATCCCCAGGCTTTATCTTGACATGTCTTAATGTAGAATCACAAAGTTGGAAGTGGACTTCGTTTGGAGGTTGTCATCCTGCTTCGTTTGGAGCAGGAGAGCCTACACCATTTCAGACAAGGGGCTATGCAGTCTCTCCTTGAGAGCCTCCAGTGATGGGGGAGCCCACAACTTCTGAAGACAAGGCATTCCACAAACGAAGTGATTCCAGAAATAGTCTTAATGGTGGTAGGCTAGAATAACAGAATCTTGGAAGCCTTCAGAATGGCACAATTGTTTTCCTGTAACCTTATAATAAAATCAATATTAGCTTGCATGGTTTTGATTTGATTTCCTGGTCTATCTTGAAGGACTCTCTCTCTCTCTCTCTCTCTCTCTCTCTCTCTCTCTCTCTCTCTCTCTCTCTCTCTCTCTCTCTCCCCCTCTTTCTCTCTCTCTCTCCCTTTATATCTCTATCTATCTATCTTTATCAACTATCTGTGTCTGTCTGTCTGTCTGTCTCTCTCTCTCTCTCCCTTTATATATCTATCTATCTTTATCAACTATCTGTGTCTGTCTGTCTCTGTCTCTCTCTTCCTCTCTCTCTCTCCTTTTATATCTCTATCTTTATCAATTATCTGTGTCTGTCTGTCTGTCTGTCTCTCTCTCTCTTTCTCCCTTTATATCTCTATCTATCTTTATCAACTATCTGTGTCTGTCTGTCTCTGTCTCTCTCTCTTCCTCTCTCTCCCTTTATATCTCTATCTATCTATCCTTATCAACTATCTGTGTCTATCTGTCTCTGTGTCTGTCTGTCTATCTATCTATCTATCTATCTATCTATCTATCTATCTATCTATCTATCTATCTATCCATCCATCCATCCATCCATCCATCCATCCATCCATCCATCATCTATCTATCTATCTCTATCTATCTATCTATCTATCTATCTATCTATCTATCTATCTATCTATCTATCTATCTATCTATCTATCTATCTCCATCCACCCATCCATCATCCATCCTTCCATTATCTATCTATCTATCTATCTATCTATCTATCTATCTATCTATCTATCTATCTATCTCCATCCACCCATCCATCATCCATCCTTCCATTATCTATCTATCTATCTATCTATCTATCTATCTATCTATCTATCTATCTATCTATCTTTATCTCTCCTTGGTTCTAGGTTGCTTCTCTCCTTGATTAGTTTCTATCCATTGTTTCCTGTCCTGCCTTCTGGTGCTTTAGTAAATATTTTGCCCCCTTCATCTTTGTGACAGCCCCTCAAACACTGGAAGGCTGCTATCATATCTCCTCTAGTCATATCATACCTTCTTGTTGGGGAAAGAGAAATTCCTCAAATGGTAAATGCCGTTACCAGCACTAGTATCTTCTGGTCCAGGAGAGTTGGCCACTGCTGTTCCTCACACATAGGAGAAAAGCATGAATTAGAATTTATACCCTTTCAAACTGCGAAACCTTCCCTCCATTCCAGAGGGTCTACACCAGCAGAGTGTAAAAGATTCGCCAAGCTTAGCTTTTCCTTTCTTTTTTTTTTAATTTTAGACTCCTTTTAATTATTTCCCCTTATTTGTGTAAATTGGGGAAAGACAAGATCCATTTTAATCAATGAAGCTACCCCAGTTCCAAGGCTCAGCTTTGTGGAACCAATAAATAAATGTATTTCCTATAGCATCTAGTTTTGCTTCCGCAATTGAGACAGCTAATACATCAAGGAAATAAATAAGCAAATATCAGTTTCTTGTATACCATCTATAAGTTTTTTTTTTCTGGTGTTCTTTTTTTTTTCTCCCTTCCCCTACTTTGCTCTCAGGATGCTCCATCGCTTCCTTCAAATTTCGAAGAGAGCGCATTGTTAGAAAGTAAAAATAGGAAACCGCTGTAATCCTAGGCTTTCTCTGGAAATACGCCTAAGGGGGACAGGAGGAGGGAAGGAAATTATATAAGGGGATGTTAGGAGGCACCAGGAGATCTGATGAGCCACCCCACAATTTGTCTTCTGGAAAAGGTCTGCTTTGTGAGTCATCGCAGCCTGAATGACAGCCAGGTTTCTTTAATGCGCCTAGTAAATGTCCCCCCAAATTCAAAAAGTTGACCTTCTTTCTGAAATGAAATATTGAATTGGGAAGAAAAGTGTGAGAGGTTTGGGGTTTTTTGTGTGGGGGGATTACAGGTTTGGTTTATAAAAATATTGTATCAGGAGGAGGAGAAAGTGAATGAGGAGGAGAAGGAGGAGAACGAAGAGGAGGAAGGAGAAGGAAGGAGAAGAGGAGGAGGAGGAGGGAGAAGAAGGAGGAGGAAGAGAAAGAGGAGGAGGAAGAAGGAGGAGGAGGAGGAGGAAGAAGAGGAGGAAGTGAATGAGCAGAAGAATGAGGAGAATGGGGGAGAAGAAAGAAGAGGAAGAGGAAGAAGAGGAGGAGGAGGAGAATAAGGAGAATGGGGAGAAGGAAGAAGAGGAGGAAGAGGAGGAGGAGGGCAAGGAGTAAGAATGAGAAGAGGAACAGGACTAGGAGGAAGAAGAAGGATGCGGAAGAGGAAGAGGAGGAAGTGAATGCGGAGAAGAATGAGGAGAATGGGGGAGAAGGAAGAAGAGGAAGAAGAGGAGGACAAGGAGGGAGAAGGAGGAACAGGAGAAGGAGGACAAGGGTGAGAAGGAGAAGAGGAACAGAAGGAAGAAGAAGGATGAGGAAGAATAAGAGGAGGAAGTGAATGAGGAGGAGAAGGAGTAGAAGGAGGGAGAAGGAAGAAGAGGAAGAAGAAGAGGAGGAAGTGAATGAGGAGAAGAATGAGGAGAATGGGGGAGAAGAAAGAAGAGGAAGAGGAAGAAGAGGAGGAGGAGAAGGAGGGAGGAGGAGAAGAAGAAAAGAAAAAGGGGGAGGAGGAGGAGTGGGGGGTAGCGTTTTCAGTAACAGCATCAGCATGGGTATTCAAGGGAAACTCTTCCCCAATTGAAATCTTTCCCTTTACATCAGTCCGTAGCTCTGGTGAATTAGTTTCTCCTTGGCTGCAATTTGATTTCATCTGCTCGGAGACATGGGGATATATATTTAAACAGAAATCTCCAACAACAAGGCAGCCAGTTGCCTCTAATAAAAACAGTTCTGCTGGAATAATGCAGTCTCTGAGAGATAGGGTGTAATATGCTTAAACGCTTTTACAATCTCCCATTAAAGTAAGTGGATGGAAATTCATTAAATATTTATAGGGTTTGGAGAAGACAAGGAAAGAGGGAGAGAGAGGAGAGGGAGGGAGAGGGAAAGAGGGAGAGGGAAAGAGAGAGAGAAGGAGAAGCAGAAGGAGAGAGAGGAGAGGGAGGGAGAGGGAAAGAGGGAGGGGGAAAGAGAGAGATAGAGAGAGAAGGAGAAGGAGAGAAAGTAGAGGGAGGGAGAGAGACAGAGGGAGGGAGGAAGAGGGAGAGGGAAAGAGAGAGAGAGAGAAGGAGAAGGAGAAAGAGAAGGAGAGAGAGGAGAGGGAGGGAGAGGGAGAGGGAAAGAGGGAGAGGGGAAGAGAGAGAGAGAGAAAACGAGAAGGAGAAGGAAAGGGAGGAGAGGGAGAGGGAAAGAGAGAGAGAGAGAGAAGGAGAAGGAGGCTTTTCAAGCAGAGGGAAGACCTGCGGGAGTGCAAGGCCACGTACTGGCGCCTGGAGGCTCAGCGGGCTGAGATGGTCAGCCAGTTCCAGGCCATGAGTCACTCCCACTGGAACGAGGCCCTCCGGCTCTTCGCCACCAGCGGCGCATCCCTCCATCCTTCACCCATAGCCCCACACCAGGAGTCTGAAGCAGACCCCATGTCGGAATTTCTGCCCCCCTCTGACCCACACAAAAAGACCCCAAAGGGGGAGACTCTCTGCAGCAACACAAACATTCATTGCACATATCCGTTCCAGTCCATAGTTTGAGGACCCCTGATTTGGTGCAATATAAAAATGCAAATAATTTTTCTGTGGACCACCAGTGGTCCACGGATCACCAGTTGGTGACCGCTGGTCCATACCATTTCAGAGAAATGGCGGTCAGCTTGTTTTTTAAAAGTGATGGAGCACCCACAGCTTCTTAAGGCAAGCAGTTCCTCTGGTTTATCGTTCTCACTGTCAGGCAATTTCTTCTTAATTCTAGGTTGCTTCTCTCCTTGATTAGTTTCCATCTGTTACTTCTTGTCTTGCCTTCTGGTGCTTTGGAGAATAGGCTGATCCCTTCTTCTTTGTGGCAGTTGCTCAAATATTGGAAGGCAGCTCTCATGTCCCCCCTGGTCCTTTTTTTCGCTAGACTAGACAGATCGAATTCCTGCAACTGTTCTCCATATATTTTTGCCTCCAGGCCCCTAATCATCTCTCTTCACCTTCTCTGTACTCTTTCCAGAGTCTCAATGACTATATATATATGCCTAAAAAGAAGGCCTAAAAGCTAGTGAATTGAGATTAGACCATGAAACATCTTAATATACGTAGGAAAATCCCTGGCATAAAGAAAGATACACATAAAGACCTACGAAAATAAAATAATAAATATTTGATTGTTACAGGGCAGAATTAAGAAAAGTGGGTGTGGCTAGTTGATAAAACCTAACGAGATAGAAATGGTTCCATTCTAGTCTCCCACATAAACTCAAACAGATAGCATATATGGCTGCTGTAATGTTTAAGAAGGCCTAAAAGCTGGTGAATTGAGATTTCACTGAAAATTAGGCCATGAAACATCTTAATATACGTAGGAAAATCCCTGGCATAAAGAAAGATACATATATATATGTGTGTGTGTACAGGTGATATCTCGGGTTTCTTCCCGTGTAATTGCAAACATATCTTTAGAAGGATATGTATGTGTGTATATATATATTTGTGTGTATGTGTGTGTGTGTTCTGAGCTTTTCGCGGGTGTTTGTATGTAGGTCTTTGGTTATTCGGGTTTTCTCCTGCTTAAAATTGGAAGTGTCTTGGCGACGTTTTGACAAAGTCTCATTCATCACCTTCAGGCTGGTGTTCTCAGCTTAGTGCTTCCAGGAGCAATGTGAGATTGCTGCTGTTTCTTCCTTTTAACTGCTAGTGGGGGTGTGAGCTGATTGGGTGGGAGCTTGGCTGTGTTCTGATTGGGTTGAGGTGTGTGGACAAATGGTTATCCAATCTCTTCTTTAAAATTTCCAGTGTTGGAGCATTTACAACTTCTGGAGGCAAGTTGTTCCACTGATTAATTGTTCTCACTGTCAGGAAATTTCTCCTTCGTTCTGTAGTTCTTAGTTCTTTAGTACTATTCCGTGATATATTACACCTCTCCTCTGGTTGTTTCCCTACAGTTCCTGGTAAAAGGAAGATTGGTGAAGGATGCCACGAGAGGAAGGAGATCTAAAAAGCCACTTCTTGCCCAGACCTGCAATAACTTCCCCAAATTTATGAAGATCCTAGATCTTCCAGAAAGACATATCCAAGGAATAACAATAAACGAAGTGTTAAGCAAGTCAAAAGAGCAAGTTTTTTAAAAAGTCATCCCATGGAAATAATTCCAAAACTGATGAGGCATTCTGCCATGGTGTGTCCCTGAAGGCTTAAATCACTGTTTGTTTTCCCACCTCTGAACGGAGATGTCTCACCAGCTCGCATTATGCATGTTCAAATGTTAACATTTTCATACTCTTAAAAAATGCCACATCCATCATTTGCAAAAAGCCAGATCCCCGAGAGGGGAGACCAGCTACAAATAGTGATCGATGACTAATATTAACCATCTTTAACGTCATGTCTATTCTCAAGAACATGACAGCAGGAGCCGGTGGAAATCATTCATCCTAGGTAACCACTGTTCTAGGGATTACCTGTGAGATGGAAGAGGTTGGGTACATTCCTGTGACAGGGAAGTATGGGTTTCTGGAATGTAAGAGTTTGGAAAGGCAGTTTGGTGGTCATTCTGGAGACCATCTAAAAATAGACTTGTGGAAATGTCTGTGGAGATTCTCAGTCATCCAAGTCATGGTTGTCCCAAAGGTGCTTTTTTAAGAGGCAACTGGACTTCCTTTTCTTGAAGATATTTTGCTTCTCATCCAAGAAGCTTCTTCAGCTCCCACATAGAATAGAATAGAATAGAATAGAATAGAATAGAATAGAATAGAATAGAATAGAATAGAATAGAATAGAATAGAATAGAAGAGTAGAGAATAGAGTAGGGTAAGGTAGGGTAGGGTAGGGTAGGGTAGGGTAGGGTAGGGTAGGGTAGAGTAGAGTAGAGTAGAGTAGAAAATAGAATAGAGTAGGGTAGGGTAGGGTAGGGTAGGGTAGAGTAGAGTAGAAAATAGAATAGAATAGGGTAGAGTAGAGTAGAGTAGAGTAGAGTAGAGTAGAGTAGAGTAGAGTAGAGTAGAGAGAATAGAGTAGGGTAAGGTAAGGTAGGATAGGGTAGAGTAGAGTAGAGTAGAGTAGAGTAGAGTAGAAAATAGAATAGAATAGAATAGAATAGGGTAGAGTAGAGTAGAGTAGAGTAGAGTAGAGTAGAGTAGAGTAGAGTAGAGTAGAATAGAATAGAATAGAATAGAATAGAATAGAATAGAATAGAATAGAATAGAATAGAATAGAATAGAATAGAATTCTTTATTGGCCAAGTATGATTGGACATGCAAGGAATTTTATCTTTGGTGCATCTGCTCTCAGTGTACATAAAAGGATAAGATACATTCATCAAGAATCATAAGATACAACACTTAACAATAGTCATAGGGTACAAATAAGCAATCAAATCATACTAGGAGACAATCAATATCAATATAAATCATAAGAATACACACAACAAAGTTACAGTCATGCAATCATAAGTGGGAGAAGATGGGTGATAGGAACGATGAGAGGATTAATAGTCGTGCAGATTTAGTGAATAGTTTGACAGTGTTGAGGGAATTATTTGTTTAGCAGAGTGATGGCGTACACTTAATTTCTTGGCTGCAGTCCCCATCTGCGGTGATCTTGGAGCCCAGGAAGATAAAATCTGTCACTCCATTTCTTCCCCATCTATTTGCCAGGACTTGAGAGGGCCGGATGCCATGATCTTAGTTTTCTTAATGTTGAGTTTCAAGCCAACTTTTGCACTCTCCCCCTCAAATATTGGAACACTGCTGTCATCTTATCGCCTGCTGTCAAGTCCAAAATCTGAATCCACGCCACGCAGAAACACAGTGGGTTGTTTTGCTAAGAAGCATGCGGGGTTTCACCAGCATCCCAACTCTCCTTCATTGTAGAATCTGTGAACCCTGATTATTGAGGTAGACTTTTCGTTCTTTCCAACATCTCCTTCTTGGTGGGAAGTGAATGGGTGGGTTACAAGAGTCGGTTTTTAGTTTAATGAAAAGAAAGACTAAGGGAGACATGATAGCAGCATTCCAGTATCTCAGGGACTGCCACAAAGAAGAGGGAGTCAAGCTATTCTCCAAAGCCCCTGAAGGCAGGACAAGAAGCAACGGGTGGAAACTCATCAAGGAGAGAAGCAACCTAGAACTAAGGAGAAACTTCCTGACTGTGAGAACAATTGATCAGCAGAACAACTGGCCTCCAGAAGTTGTGAATGCTCCAATACTGGAAGTTTTTAAGAAGATGTTGGATAACCATTTGTCTGAAGTGGTTTAGATGTAGTGCCTAAACAGGGGGTTGGACTAGAAGACCTCCAAGGTCCCTTCCAACTCTGTTATTGCGTTTGTCTTTCCGTTCCATTTTTAGGCATCCTTTTGGGTACCAGACAGACTTGTACAGTCAAGAGTATCCATCTGATAAGTGAACGGAAAAGCTTTCACATCCCTGATTTATAGCACATCAAAGACCATAAATTGCCATTAGGGGAAGTGCAGTCTTGTAGATCATACAATCTGAGACTCTGGGTCACTATTTATTCTCCACTGACATATGGGAAGTAGTGCCTGTCACACCTAATTTGTAAAAGGATAACGATGAGGTTCAGGCTCAGCTGGCAGAGATGCTCTTTGACCCGGAAGTGCTATCCATAGGCAGGATGATTGCTGGAATTCAAGATAACATCCATTGTCGCTCCAAATGAGAGGTTACGTTGCCAGTAAGTGTGTTTCCTCCACTTGCTGTTCTTCTGAAATAAGAGTGAGACATCTTGATATACCAGGACGGCTGGCACTGAGACATAATTAGTTCAAATGAGGAGAAGACACAAACATTTTTCAGAGTTATGGAGAAGGGACAGCTTGGGAATGAACAGGCTAAACATGCTGCTGAAATCCTCCCTTCAGCATCTGTCTTAAAAATGTCTGGTTTTGGTGGATGATACAGGAAAGAAGGAAAGCAGGACAAGCTATTCAAGCTCTCCTCCAAAGTACCTGAGGGCAGGACAAGAAGCAATGGGTGGAAACTCATCAAGGAGAGAAGCAACCTAGAACTAAGGAGACAGTTAGAACAATTAATCAGTGGAACAACTTGCCTGCAGAAGTTGTGAATGCTCCAACACTGGAAGGTTTTAAGAAGATGTTGGATAACCCTTTGTCTGAAGTGGTGTGGGGTTTCCTGCCTAAGCAGGGGGTTGGACTAGAAGACCTCCAAGGTCCCTTCTAACTCTGTTAGTCTATTCTATTCTAAGAGAGAGAAAACCTGTGAGATGGAGGGAGATACTGGTCCCCGAAAGAGAAAGCCGTCTCAAAAACCAGGCTCACAATTTCCAAAGGAGAACAACTGTTTATCTTAACAAGGGGAGGCTCATCAGCAGGAATCTTTTGAACAAAAATGAAAACAAAACAGTTGGCCTTGAAGAAGCTATTGTAGCACAGGTAACGGGCGTCTGATGATGCCACAAATTGCTGTCGTTTGTGGCAAGGCGGGGTGTCTAAATTGGGACAAGCCAAAGCTTTCATTTCCTAACCCATCTACAGGCTGCGTTTGCCAGACCCAACAGCTGCCTTCAGCATCTGGTATTCAAAGCAAAATCTGTGCTTTCTGTCCAACATGTTTTTTTGGGAGGGGTGGGAGTGGGGGACAGGGCAGGGGGAGCCGAAGAATATGCCAGACAGATTTTCATGGACCGCGTTCAAGCTTTGCTGCCATCTCTATTACATTTATTGGGAATCACATTTTAAAATGTCATATGGATAACAAATTGATGTGTTTTTCCCCCCCCTTAACAGGCGCCAATTATTTTTTTTTCCTGAGTTTGTAGCACCTCGATGTAATGTTTGGGAAAGTAAGTTCCGAGCGAAACCAGGATGCGACTCAGATTTCCAGATCATCTTTTCTTTAAAATATGGGGTGCCAAGGAGCAAATCATGTGTGTGTGTGTGAAGATAGTCCGCCTCCAACTCCTAGGCCAGGGATCTGCAACCTTACACACTCAAAGAGCCATTTCCCACAGAAAAGAAAACACTGGGAGTCACAAAACCTGGGTGGGCGTGGCCAACTCAATATCACTCACTCCCACCCAGTCACATGACACCCCCCAGCCACACCTACCCAGGTTTTGTGGCTCCCAGTGTTTTCTGTGGGAAACAGGTTATTTCTCTCTCTGTGTGTCTCTCTCTGCCTCTGTCTCTCTGTCTCCTCTCTCATCCCTCTCAGGCCAGGCAAGGAGTAACTGGAAGGGAACGGCAAAGGGTGGGGCCAGCCAGTGGTGGGTTCAACCAATAGGGAGCCATAGCAAGGGGACGAAAGAGCCACATGCGGCTCCAGAGCTGCGGGTTGCTGACCCCTATCCTAGGCACATGGGGAAAAAAATTAGCCATTTTCTGAGCTACAAAAATCTTGGCGTGACGCGGGAAGCTGCCGTTCTATTGCATCATTTGCCCATCCACAACATCTGCATAATCCAAGTTTGTAGGATGGATCCAGACTTTAAGTATTACCAAGACGCATCGGTTTAAGAAAACTCATTTCATTTGCCGTGCTACTTGCTTGCCAGCTTCCTAATAACATCCAGACGGGCACTGATCCAACATGGCTTGGCTCAGGTGCTTAAATCTTATTTCCATAAATCTAGTGTGACACCGACTCCAGTTCCACGTAAGCATAAGTCCTGGAGAGGTCAGATTCTAGAGGACCACACATTCAAATCGAGTTGCTGTCTATGGAGATTCTCAGTCATCCAGGTTCTCGTTGTCCCGAAGATGCTTTTGAAAAGGCAACAGGACTTTCTTGGGTTATTTTTTTTCCCTTGAAGACCTTTCGCTTCTCATCCAAGAACTGAAGAAGCTTCAGAGACCTTTTCAGATTCAGAATAACAGAGGTGGAAGGGACCTTGTAGATTATCTAGTCCAAACCCTACCCACCCCAAAAGCAGGATACCTTACACCATTTCTGACAGATGGCAGTCCAGTCTCTTCTTGAAAGCTTCCAGGGATGAAGCTCCCACAACTGCTGAAGGCAACTTCTGCTCCATGGGTTGATTGTTCTCACTGTCAGAAAAGTTCTCCTTATTTCTAGGTTGAATCTCTCCTTGGTCAGTTTTCATCCATTATTTCTTGTCTGGCCTTCAGGTGCCTTGGAAAATAGCTTGACCCTTTCCTCTCTGTGGCAGCCCCTCAAATATTGGAAGACGGTTATCCTGTCTCCCCTGGTCCTTCTCTTTACTAGACTAGCCATGCTCAGTTCCTGCAAGTATGTTTTAGCCTCCAGTCCCCTAATCATCTTGGTTGCTCTTCTCTGCACTCTTTTTAGAGTCTCAACATCTTTTTTTTATAATGTGGTGACCATGACTGGATGCAGTACTCTAGGTGTGGTCTTACTAAAGCTTTATAGAGGGGTATTAGTACCTCCCTTGATCTTGATTGTATCCCCCTGTTAATGCAATTTAGGATTGCATTGGCTTTTTGGGCTGCCGCCGCACACTACTAGCTCATATCTAACTGGTTCTCCACTAAGATCTGTCAGTTTTGAAAGACAATTTTCGTTTTTGCTTCTATATTTTAGCTGGGAAAGTTGGGAGGGGCCTGTTGTCGGAGCGGTAGAAAGTTAGTCATAACAACATTCTCTCTTCAAGGACTTTTGCCTGCATCTGAGGGAGACTGCCTGAAGATTGTATCTGGTGGAGTGTGAGGAGTTGATTGGACAATGTGATGAACTTGTAGCTGTGGGGCAGGGCTGTGAACTGTTAGCTGGGTGGGGGAAACCTGGAAGCTTTCAAATTCGGGTTTTCCCAGATGTGCCAACATGACATCTCTAATAAATTTAAACTTTGAGGACCCTCAGGCCTCAGAGCTTTATTTCGTTGGGGGTGTTCCTTGGAACCTTGACAAGATCCCCCTCACAGTTTATTTATTTTCTTTTATTTATTTATTGGTTCGATTTATATGCCGCCCTTCTCCGGAGACTCAGGGTGGCTTACAATGCGTTAAGCAATAGCCTTCATACTTTTGTATATACCTGCTTAGTAGGGCTTTCGGCTGCTCCTAAGTGGTGTTCTTTTTATATACAAAGTCAGCTTATTGCCCTCACAATCCAGGTCCTCATTTTACCTACCTTGAAAGGACGGAAGGCTGAGTCAACCTTGAGCCTGGTGAGATTCGAACTTGCAGTAATGGCAGGCAGCCGGTGCTACTTAACAGCACTTTAGTCTGCTGCGCCACCAAGGCACAAGTTACTGCTATTAAGCCTGGTTTCACCCAGTCTATATGTTTCCTTTTGGTTTTTCTTGCCTAAGTGTAAGACTTTGCCCAACCACGAAAAGTTAAAAAACCCGCTGAGCACTGTTGTTCAATGACATCCAGAGAGTTGCAGATGTCCTACCTTGGACCGCGTACAGTAACGGTTGTGCTTTGCTTCCTTTTGAAAGGAATTTTGTTTCCTCGAACCCCTGCAGCTTTCTCTGATTCAGGTCATCCTCCTCCTCCTCCTCCTCTTCCTGCTTACAAAAAGGTGAACAGAACAGCTGGTATGGCAGATAGCCTTTTTCCGAACCCTTTCATGCATGATCTCCACATCCAGCGTAGCTTTATAAATATGGTAATGGTTATTTCCTTTGCTTGCCTGGGTAGGAAAATAAGGTCCAGAGACAACTGAAGATCCAGGACCTGGAGAGATAACCATAGAAACAACCTGCTGCAAAGCAAACACTCCATATTATACACTCCGGGTCAAATTAACTCTCCCTTTCGCGCTCTCTCTCTCTCTCTCTCTCTCTCTCTCTCTCTCTCTCTCTCTCTCTCTCTCTCTCTCTCTCCCTCCCTCCCTCCCTCCCTCCCTCCCTCCCTCCCTCCCTCCCTCCCTCCCTCCCTCTCTCTCTCTCTCTCTCTCTCTCTCTCTCTCTCTCTTCCTTGTCCCCATGCCCATCGCTCTCCAAACAGCTTCTGCGCTCACCTCTTTGCTGATTGCATTCGGGAAAGAGACCTGGCCCCTTGTTTGCTCCATTACCAGAAAGTGTGAGCTTGAGATAAAAAAAAAGAAAGAAAGAAAGCATTGATTTATACAATAGCTTCCTCAGCTCGGCACTTCAATAGAGTTGTCCTGCGGAGAAAATTGCAGATAAACTCTTAATTTATTCTCCATTTAAGCACCAGAAGGAGGTCTAAAGCAGGGTGGGGTTAGAACGGTGGACTCTATAATCTGATTCCTGAGATGCTCTCATTCCTCCTTCCACTCGATCAGTCGAGAGGAGAAGACACGAGGAAGATTTGTCGCCTAGCGTAATCGTCTCATGACAAGCATCTGAATAACGGAAGAGTTGGAAGGGGCATAGGAGATCTATTAGTCCAACCCCGTGCTTTGGAGAATAGGTTGACCTCCCCTCTTTTTTTAAAAAAATTGATTTATATGCTG
This sequence comes from Masticophis lateralis, assembly GCA_030761175.1. NCBI lineage: Eukaryota > Metazoa > Chordata > Lepidosauria > Squamata > Colubridae > Masticophis > Masticophis lateralis. The sequence goes on from JAUDYJ010000015.1 coordinate 7,093,558, forward strand.
CCCTTCTCCGAAGGCTCACTTACAATGCACTACAACGCATTGTAAGCTCACAAGGCTTACAATGCGTTAAGCAATAGCCTTCATACTTTTGTATATTTATACAAAGTCAGCTTATTGCCCCCACAAACTGGGTCCTCAATTTACCTACCTTAGAAAGGATGGAAGGCTGAGTCAACCTTGAGCCTGGCGAGATTCGAACTTGCAATAATTGCAGACAGCTGAATGTTAATTACAATGCTTTAGTCTGCTGAGCTATCCAGGCTCTTCTTTGTGGCAGCCCTCAAATAAATGAGACTGCTCGCATGTCACCCCTAATCCTTCCTTTTGATTAGACATACCCAACAACAACAACAACAACAATTTATTATTACAGTTTTAGACCAGAGACCAGAACAAATAAAAGCACTCAGTATATATACACTTAAAAATCCTAGTGTGTTCTGCCCCAGCTATGAACCCCAAAGAACGCAGCACACACAAAGTCCGTTCAAACCTTAGTTTACTAAACAAATAAATATTTTACAACAACAGCGGTTAATTAACTGCATTAACAGCCACCAAGAATTCAAAGAATAATACTGAAAGCTTACTGTGGTTGGCAGAATGCCCAGAAGCAATTTGCAGGAAGCTGATAAGATAAGCAAGACAAGACACAAAGGTATATGAATGAAGTTGTTCCCTGCAAATTGCTTCAGTCGGTGTTCCTCCATAAATAGGCTAAGGGAGTGGCTAATTAGCCCCAAGTCTTACTCTTGAGGAGGCCTCCTCCTGAGGAGCCACTCCTGCCTTTTGGCAGCTCTGCGCACCCATGCATCGAGAAGAGGCTCCTCCTCTTCTTCCTCTTCACTTAAGGGAGCTTCTGGAAGTTCCGAAGGCCCTTTCCTGCCTCTGGCACCACATCTTCTCCAGCCTCCTCATTGTTTGACTCGAGTGCCAGCTGAACAGGCTGCTGGCGCAGCACCACACCAGCCTCTTCGCTGTTGGAATCAGCTACTAGCTGCACAGGCTGCTGATAGGCCACAACATAGTATAAAATAATAAACAACAACTAAAATCTATAATAAAATCCAGTGTCAATTATACACAGTCTGACTATACAATAGTTGCAATTCCTAAACTGTGTAGCCTGTTGTAGGTTCAACGCTAGAAGGAAAAGGACCAAGCAGTGCAAAGAGTTAGCCACAATTGTTATATAACATCGCTATGATGGAGGATACACGTTTTTGTGATGAATCCCATGCTGCTATGTAGAATCTGGCCACCTACACTGTAGTTATGGACTGTTCATCCTTCAGCAGCCACTGAAGATAGGTAGTGTTGGAAAACCTAGGATAAAGGTAAAGGTTCCCCTTGTTAGTTGTTCCCAACTCTAGGGGGCGGTGCTCATCTCTGTTTCAAAGCCGAAGAGCCAGCGCTGTCCGAAGACGTCTCCGTGGTCATGTGGCCGGTATGACTCAACACCAAAGGCGCACGGAAATGCTGTTCCCTTCCCACCAAAGGTGGTCCCTATTTTTCTACTTGCATTTTTTACGTGCTTTCGAACTGCTAGGTTGGCAGAAGCTGGGACAAGTCACAGGAGCTCAACCCCATTATGTGGCACTAGGGATTTGAACCGCTGAACTGCTGACCTTTCAATCGACAAGCTCAGCATCTTAGCCACTGAGCCATTGGCAGAATATGTTTTTTTCCTAATCTCCATATAAAAGGAGCATCTAAGGAGCACGTGACAGATCCAATTCCTCAAACCGTTCTTCGGATGTTTTATCTTCCAGTCCCCTAATCATCTTGGTTGCTCTTCTCTGCACTCTTTCTAGATCAGGGGTGTCAAACTTGATTTCATTGAGGGCCGCATTCAGGGTAGTGTTTGACATCAAGGGTCCAAGGTGGGCATGGTCAATTCAACGTCACTCGTGTCGAGGGCATGTGTGGTGACCCAAGTGCTCTGCCAGTGAAAACAGACTCCGGAGCTCCATTTTTGCTGGCAAGAGACACCACAGGCCAGTCCTTCGCTGTTTCCAGGGTGGCCTCATGGGCCAGATCTAAACATCCCATGGGCCGGATCTGGCCCCTGGGCCTTGAGTTTGGCACCTCTGTTCTAGAGTCTCAACATCTTTTTTACATTGTGGCCACCAAAAACTGGATGTGATATTCAATGTGTGGCTTTATCCAGGTATTACACAGTGGCATTAACACTTGTGATGTTGGTTTGTGTTCTTCTGTTAATGCAGCCTAGGACTTGATGGATGGATGGACTGATGATGGATGGATGGATGAAGGGAGGGAGGGAGGGAGGGAGGGAGGATGAAGGATGGATGGATGGATGGATGAATGGACTGATGATGGATGGATCGGTTGGTGGAAGAATGGATGGATGGATGGACTGATGATGGAGGGAGGATGGGAGAGATGAAGGATGGATGAATGAAGGATGGATGGATGGATGGACTGATGATGGATGGATGGATGGATGATGGAAGGATGGGATGATGGATGGATGGATGAACTGATGATGATGGGTGGGTGGGTGAAGGATGGATGGATGGATGGATGGATGATGGACTGATTGGAGGGAGGGAAGCTGGGAGGGAGGGAGCGATGATGGATGGATGAATGGATGGATGGATGGAGGATGAATGGATGGATGGACTGATGATGGATGGATGGATGGATGGACTGATGATGGAGGGAGGAAGGGAGGCAGGGATGGATGGATGGATGGATGGATGGATGGGTGAAGGATGGTTGGATGGACTGATTGGAGGGAGGCAGGGAGGCAGGGAGGGATGGAGGATGGATGGTTGGTTGGTTGGATGGATGGATGGATGAATGGAGGATGGAGGATGGATGGATGGATGGAGGATGGAGGATGGATGGATGGATGGATGGATGGACTGATGATGGATGGATGGATGGATGATGGATGGATGGATGATGGATGGATAGATGATGAATGGACAGATGGAATGAGACAAAAAAGGAAAAAAAATACTCATCATATTATTCCCAGGAACCCACTTTGAATTTGCTTTTTTATCTGGGACCATTTTTGAAGATGCTTCGTGACTTTTAGGTAAAATCCAGCACTTGGCTTTGCTGAAATAAGGGCAGAAGGAAGAGAAGGAACAATTGTGAGTAACTAGAAGAGGTCAACTGTCTGCTTCAGCAGCAATCATTTCTGACAGAGGTTTCAAGATCTCCATGAAATATGTATGCAGATGGAGTCCATGAATATAGCTTGCCTGCCAGAAGCACAGCCTCAACTTCATCCCGTGGGACATTTGATTGGCACCAAAAGCTGGTCACAGGACGATCAATGTTTCAGCCTCTTTTTGGAGCTCAAGTGTGTGTGTGTGTGTGTGAGTCAGTGTCTGTATATATGTATGTATACACACACACACACACACACACACACACACATGTAGTATGCATGGATGTATGTAAGTATTTGTGTATGTATGTATGGGAGAGGAAGAGAGAGTAGAACTTCTCAAGTTTCCAATTTTGTTTCATTGGAGATTACAAGGAGCCCCTGTTGCCTTTTCAATATGTAAATGATTTTATATCCTTATCTTAGAAGAGGGGGTGTATTTTGTCTGTCTGTCCGTCTGTCTGTCTGTCTATCGCCCTGAGTCCTGCGGGAGAAAGACAGTATAAAAATATAATAAAATAAAATAAATAAATAAATAAATCTACTCTATATCTATCTATCATCTATCTATCTATCTATCTATCTATCTATCTATCTATCTATCTATCTATCTATCTATCTATCTATCTCTGTCCATCCACCCATCCATCATCCATCCTTCCATCATCTATCTATCTATCTATCTATCTATCTATCTATCTATCTATCTATCTATCTATCTATCATCTATCTATCCATCCATCCATCCATGTTTAGAGGGACAGTTTCCATCCATTATTCCTCGTCTGGCCTTCAGGTGCTTCAGAAAAATAGCTTGACCTCCTTCCTCCTCTCTGTGGCAGCCCCTCAAATATTGGAAGACTGCTATTATGTCTCCCCTGGCCCTTCTCTTCTCCAGACTAGCCGTGCCCAGTTCCTGTTCTTCATATGTTTTAGCCTGCAGTCCCCTCATCGTCTTGGTTGCTCTTCTCTGTGCTCTTAGATCAGAGTCACAGCAAAAAAATTAATGCTGAACAGCTGCAGCTGTGAATGGCTGGGACTTGACAGAGCGCGCTCCAAGGAGCCATGGCTTTTTAGAAGCTTTTAGAAAAGTGGATGCTTGATGCTGAGCAAGCTTAGCTTGCTTTATGTGATGACTTCGTCCCTTGATTGCACCACTTCCCGGTGTCTAACCCCTCGGACATCCGCTGTCAGAACACTTTCTGCAAATTTGGCAGCTGGAAGTGAGTGATTTTCATCAGCGGGTTCCACTGATGGAAGACTGTGGATTTTGCAGCCTGGCAAAGTAAGTCAGCCTACTGTTTATGGCTCTTTTGTTTAAACCCTCTTCTCATATTTTTTTTTTTAGGCTTGGAAAGGCCAGAATTTCCCAACTTTCGGAAAAGGGATAGACCCACCATATCTGGACTGCAAAATCTAGTTGGCCACTAGATGGCAGCAAAGAGATGCATGGAACTCTTGGCGTGGCCTCTAGTCACCACCTGGATTTTTTCAATCCAGACCTGATAGATACAGGTCAGGATTCGATTGGGAGCAGAGGTTCTCAACTTCTTCTTCACCATGGACCTCCCATTTCAGAGTAACAGAGTTGGAAGGGACCTTGTAGGTCATCTAGTCCAACCCCCCAACCCAAACAGGAGACCCTACACTCTTTCTGACAAATGGCAGTCCAGTCTCTTCTTGAAAGCTTCCAGGGATGAAGCTCCCACAACTTCTGAAGACAACTTCTGCTCCACTAGTGGATTGTTCTCACTGTCAGGAAATTTTCTCCTTATTTTTAAAGTTGAATCTCTCCTTGATCAGTTTCCATCCATTTGTTCCTTGTCTGGTGCTAAAACAGGTTGTCTGAAGAAATGGGGGCTATCCAGTGGCTTCTGCTCTTAGTAATTGTGGTGACAGGTAGACAACATCACATACGTATACCTGCTGTCTGCACCCTGGTCAGCATACCTTTGTTGAGACCTCAATTAATGTTGCTAGTTTCTGGGTGAGATCTATTTAATTTGTACCCCCCCAAAAAAGGCCCCAGACAAAGGCCCCAAAAACATCCAGAAAATGGCCCCAAAACAGGCCATTTTTCAGACCAAAACCAGCTGAAAAACAGCCTGAAAACAGCTTGGAAAACAGCCTGAAAACGGCTTGGAAAACGGCCTGAAAAACAGCCAGAAAATGGCCCCAAAAGAGGCCACTTTTCCCGCCAAAAACAGCCAAAAAACAGTCTGAAAACAGCTTGGAAAACAGCCTGAAAATGGCTTGGAAAATGGCCTGAAAATGGCTTGGAAAACGGCCTGAAAACGGCCTGGAAAACGGCCTGAAAAACAGCCAGAAAATGCCCCAAAAGAGGCCACTTTTCCCGCCAAAAACAGCCAAAAAACAGCCTGAAAACAGCTTTGAAAATGGCCTGGAAAAACAGCCAGAAAATGCCCCAAAAGAGGCCACTTTTCCCGCCAAAACAGCCAAAAAACAGCCTGAAAACAGCTTGGAAAACAGCCTGAAAACGGCTTGGAAAACGGCCTGAAAAACAGCCAGAAAATGGCCCAAAAAGAGGCCACTTTTCCCGCCAAAAACAGCCAAAAAACAGTCTGAAAACAGCTTGGAAAACAGCCTGAAAACAGGCCTGAAAACTGCTTTAAAAACAGCCAAAAAACAGGCATGCGCATGCAGGCCAATTTCTCTTTGGCTTTCCAGTGCTCCGGCGCATGTACGTGCACGCATGTTCCGGTTTGGACACTTGGTGCCGAAAAGGCTTCCATCATTGTCCTACAACTTTCCTTATTTTAACTGTGACGTTTCTGACACAAATAAACAAAGCATCTGATGGATAGACAGGAAGAACAGCCCCAAAGTGTCATTTTAAAAATTTCATTTTCATCTAAAATCAGGAATCTTTATGCAGTTTTGAGGTTATTATTATTCTTTTTTTAAAGAAAGATGTTTCTTCTAAAGTGTGTGTATCTCAAAGTACATTGACTACCATTGTTCCATTGCTGGAGGTAATGTATCTCTAAATAGAGAGCTGAGGGATTCTTTTTTTCTATATTAAACTATCGATTTTTCATAAACAGAAAGCACAAAAGGCCACGGAAAACAATTGCATCTCGGTTCAGGAAGCTGAAGAATTAGATGCTGCTTTGTGCCCTAGTGGCTGTGTTTCATGCCTCAAGTTTTTTGAGCTATCAAACAAAACAAAAAAATAAGGTGGATATGAGCCATGAACTTCTAAAGGTTCGTGAGGCAAAAAAAATGGGCAAGGTTAGTTTTACTTCAGTTGAGGTAAAGGTAAAGGTTCCCCTCGCACATATGTGCTAGTCGTTCCCGACTCTAGGGAGCGGTGCTCATCTCCATTTCAAAGCCGAAGAGCCAGCTCTGTCCGAAGACATCTCCATGGTCATGTGGCCGGCATGACTCAACGCCAGGTTGAATGTCTCCTTGATCAGTTTTTATCCATTGTTCCTTGTCTGGCCTTCAGGTGCTTTGGAAAATAGCTTGACCCCCTTCCTCCTCTCTGTGGCAGCCCCTCAAATATTGGAAGACAGATATCCTGTCTCCCCTGGTCCTTCTCTTCACTAGACTCACCATGCCCAGTTTTTATTTATTTATTTATTTATATGCCGCCCTTCTCCGGAGACTCACGGCGGCTTACAATGCGTTAAGCAATAGCCTTCATACTGCTGTATATTTATACAAAGTCAGCTTATTGCCCCCACAAACTGGGTCCTCAATTTACCCACCTTAGAAAGGATGGAAGGCTGAGTCGACCTTGAGCCTGGCTAGGATTGAACTCGCAGAACTTGCAGGCAGCTGGATCTTAATTGCTGCCTTTAGTAGGAGGCATTAGCCCCCTACGCTACTCAGGCTCCTGCACCCGTTCTTCATATATTTTAGCCTCTAGTCCCCTAATCAGAGGTGGGTTTCAGCAGGTTCTGACCAGTTCTGGAGAACTGGTAGTGGAAATTTTGAGTAGTTTGGAGATCTGGTAATAAAAATTCTGACTAGGCCCATCCCCATATATTCTCTGCCTCCCAAGTCACAGCTGATTGGGAGGAAATGGGGATTTTACAGTATCCTTCCTCTAGAGAGGGGTGGGAATGGAGATTTTACAGTATCCTTCCCCTGCCATGCCCACCAAGCCACCCACAAAACCGGTAGTAAAAAATTTTGAAACCCACTACTGCCTCTAATCATCCTGGTTGCTCTTCTCTGCACTCTTTCTAAGAGTGTCAACGTCTTTTTTTATAGCGTGGTGACCCAAACTGAATGCAGTACTCTAGGTCTGACGAAGGCTTTACAGAGCGGTATTAGTACCTCCTGTGATCTTGATTGTATCTCTCTGTTAATGCAACTCAAGGATTGCGTTGGCTTTTTCGAATTCCACATTGAGACGGTGCCAGATTTCTGGCGTGTAAAAAAAAACAAACAAAAAAATGGCAGTGATAAGCTACGGCTAAACCCAATCCAGCTGAAAGGAAGTATGTTCACCAGCCAACTCCTCCAGCGTGTGAAAAAGCCAGCGTGGTTGCAAAAGGAACAGAGCCTTTTCAGATGGCTTTGTGATTTATCCAAGGTATGCATCCACAGACATCCCTCCCTCGGCCTCCTTTTAATTAAAACCATGGCCAAGGTAGGGGGCGGAGGGGTTGGGGAAGGGTAGAGAGAGAAGAAACAGCCAGAGAGACGGAGTGGCCCACAAACCCAGCCTGACAGTTTCAATTTTCACTTACAGCTTCTTCTTTTTTTCCCCCCTAGGATTGATATCTTTCACCTTTCTGCTGAAGAGGAGGCCTTTGCTGTCATAAATCAAGTCGGGAGACTGAGTCGACAAAGCTCACAGCTCTTAGCCTGGCAAGGCAAGGCAAGGCAAAGCAGGGAAAACTGCAGTTAGAGCACGTAGCCAAGTGACTGTGGAAATGGAGTAGATGGGTCTACGAAAGGAGAAACCAGCTCGGGGAGATAGGTAAGCAATTGCCGCTATAAAGAAATAGAAGACAGCCCCATTGTAGTGCCAGTTCTACAGGGGCATTCGATCAAAATAGAGCTGAAAGGGACCTTGGAGGTCTTGTAGTCCAGCCCGCTGCTCAAGCAGGAGACCCCATACCATTTCAGACAGGTGTCTGTCCAGTCTCTTCTTAAAAGCCTTCAATGATGAGGCACCCACAGCCTCTGAAGGCAAGCTGTTCCGTCTATCAACATTATCAGTCTGTCTCTCTAATGTATCTTATCACTCTTTCTCTCTCTCTCTCTTATCCTCTCCCTCTCCCTCCCTCCCTTCCTATCTACCTACTTACCTCCGAAAATAAGGCATCCTCTTATAAGAGAGCCTTGGTGGTGCAGCAGCTTAAAGTGGTGTTAAGTGACACCAGCTGCCTTCAATTACTGCAAGTTCAAATCTCACCAGGCTCAACGTTGACTCGACCTTTCATCCTTCCAAGGTAGGTAAAATGAGGACCCGGATTGTGGGGGCAATAAGCTGACTTTGTATAAAAAAGAACACCGCTTAGGGGGGGCCGAAACCCCTGCTAAGCAGGTATATACAAAAGTATGAAGGCTATCCAGAGTCTCCGGAGAAGGGCGGCATATAAATTAATTTTTTTAAAAAAGAAAAAGCCCAGTCGGGCTTTTGAGCACATGTGCTAAAATAAGCCCCCCTGAAAATAAGCCCTCCCCAAAAATATTTAAACGTAGAGCTAGAAATCAGGTAAGACGGCAAGAGGAGCCCCATCCTGGCTGTGCACCGCCCTGAGTCCTTCGGGAGAAGGGCGGTATAAAAATTTAATAAATCAAATCAAATCAAATCTTGCTCCATGCACCCCAAAATAATAAGACTTCCTCGAAAATAAGGCGAAGTGCTTATTTCGGAGTTCAAAAAAATATAAGACAGGATCTTATTTTTGGGGAAACATGGTATCTATCTATCTATCTATCTATCTATCTATCTATCTATCTATCTATCTATCTATCTCTTATCTGTCTCATAGAATCAAGGAGACCGAGGGCTGGAAGGGACCTTGGAGGTCTTCTAGTCCAACCCCCTGCTATGAAGGAGACTTTTTACTGTAGCATTCCAGACAAGTGGCTTTTCCAGTCTCTTCTTAAAAACCTCCAGTGATGAAAACCACCCATGATTTCTGAAGGCAAGCTCTGGTTAATTGTCTTCGCTGTTAGGAAATTTCTCCTTAATTCCAGGCTGATTCTCTCCTTGATTAGTTTCCATCCATTGCTTTTTGTCCTGCCCTTTGATGCTTTGGAAAATAAATTGACCCCTCCCCACTCTTTGGGACAAACCCTCAAATACTGGAAGACTGCTACCATGTCCCCTCTAGTCCTTCTTTTCTCTAGAATAGCCAAACCAGGGTGAAATACTGGCAATTTGGACCTGATCGCCTGATCCAGTAGTGATGGTGGCGGGTGGTTCAGAGAACCGGTAGCAAAAATCCCTGCCCAGCTGAGCCACGGGATCATCAGAGATTTTTTTTAAAAAAACTTTTAAAAGCATTTTTTCTACAACCTCTTCGGCCAAAGAGGTTGTAGGGAAAAAAACAATGCCTTTAAAAGCCTCTGGCGATCCCAGCTGAGTGGCCTGATCGTCAGAGGCTTCTAAAAGCATTTTTTTTTCTACAACGTCTTAAAAGTTGTAGAAATAAATGCTTTTAAAAGTAAAAAACGCCCACCCAGTCACATTACCCACCACCACCAAGCCACGCCCACAGAACCGGTAGTAACAAATTGTACATTTCACCACTGAGCCAAACCCAAATCTTGCAACCGTTCTTCCTATGTTTTAGTCTCCAGGCCTTTGATCATCTTAGTTGCTCTTCTTTGCACTTTTTCCCAAAGTCTCAACTTCCTTTTAGTACTGTGGTAACCAAAACAGGTTGCGGCATTCCAGGTGTGGCCTTACTAAGCGGTACTAATACTTTACGTGATTTTGATTTTATGCCTCTGTTTCATACAACCCGTGATTGCATTATTTCAAGGATTGCATTCACCACTAGTCAATTACCTTTCTTTGCTTTAAATTTCCGGAACGCTTTGGTAGCTTTTATTTTTACATCCCGAGATGCAAGACGAATTCATTTTTCTAAAAGTAGTAATATTTGGGTGCGTTCCATGCAAGATTTGTCCGCACCTGGTTGCTTGATACTTCTTGTTAGGGGACAGTTTTGCATGGATTGTTTTATTGATTGTCTTTTTATTGGCCAATGGCCGCAATAAAGTTTTTGTTTTCTACAAGTCCCATTGTGGATCTTGTGCTGAAGACCATCTAAGTTCTAAGTTTGTCTTTGTGCGTAAAAGGAGGAGCCTTTCTGTACGGGCTGCAGAAATCCAGAGGAGCTTTAACTAGGGGCAAAGCAGATCATAAAATCACAAGTGTAGGAGTTGAGCAGGATGAGCTGGAAGGCGGAATTAAATGGGTCATTAGTTTGGAATCATTGTGCAGAGACAAAAAACCCAAGCCCAGCTCCCTGTGAATTCTCTTCTCTCTGTTATCTAGTGCAGACTTAGATTTGACTTTTAGTTGACCAGGCAGAAATAATAAACACTTCAGTGCTTTGAATTCAGCGAGTGTTCCTTCTTCCTTGTGCCTGACAACAATAAGGTAAAGGTAAAAGTTCCCCTCGCACATATGTGCTAGTCGTTCCCGACTCTAGGGGCTGGTGCTCATCTCCATTTCAAAGCCGGAGAGCCAGCGTTGTCCGAAGACGTCTCCGTGGTCATGTGGCCGGCATGACTCAACGCCAAAGGCGCACGGAACGCTCTTCCCTTCCCACCAAAGGTGGTCCCTATTTTTCTACTTGCATTTTTTACATGCTTTCGAACTGCTAGGTTGGCAGAAGCTGGGACAAATAATGGGAACTCACCCCGTTCCGCGGCAATGGGGATTCGAACCGCTGAACTGCCGGCCTTTCGATTGACAAGCTCAGCATTTTAGCCACTGAGCCATGGCATTCTCAGTTGAGGAGAAATTCTCTAAGTCATGAGAGTTTTTTTTTTTTTTTAAATTCTTGGAGAGAGAAAAAAAAATCCACAAATGGATTACGCGGCACTTGGGATTCAAACCGCTGAACTGCCGTCCTTCTGATCGACAAGCTCAGCGTCTTAGCCACTGAGCCACCGTGTCTCTCTCCTGACAACAATACTTCAATCTTTTCGAATGTTGTCCCCTCTTTGAAAAGTTGTTTAAAAATGGAAGCCAAATTTATGTCTCTTCTGTCGACTTTGTTTTCAACTCATTCTATTATTTCCTAGAAACCGTTTCAACTCCCAGCAACTCTGCCTCATCCAGATGTTTGAGACTCCTAGTTTCTATGCAACTCAACCCACGGTTAAGTGTCCCAGATTGCCCAACCTTAATCTATGCTGTGCATGAACACATTTTGCCTAGCAGTTGTGTGTAACAGCTTATGAGTAATATTCATATTCATCATTGCCAATGCTGGGAGAAGAATATATATATATATATATATATATATATTATTGAGGTCTACAATGCGTGATTTTCAGCACCAGGAGGTTATAGATACTGGTTATGGTATCAGAGCGGGAACAAGGAAATACCTGCAGAGTTATGATTTAATTAAAGATAATAAGGAGGCATTCACAAAAGGAAGCTGAGACTAGCACATCTGATCAAACAATGTTTGAGGGGGCAACAGAAGGAGAGACGGAGAGTTGAGTGCCGTTGTTCAGGGAAGGCTTTTTAAAAAAAACTATGAATAGACCCCATGGGACGCCAATTATACATAATCTCCCCTATCAGTGAGTAGAGAAAGTGGAATAAAAGTAAAAGCAGAATGATATTCTGCCTTGCAAGAGAAAGATGATTCAGGGACAGAGTTTTTCGGCTTAATAATAATAATATAAAAAACCTACAGGGCTTATTTCTCTGCTTCGTTGTAATAATAGCTCACGTTTTCTCCAGATTTTTCTCGGCAATTGGTTCACCTGAATTTACTGGGTTCTCTCTAGATTAGTCTTTCTCAACCTTGCTTGGTCCCTTCAGGATGTCTGGTTCCCAACTCCCAGAATTTCTCAGTCAGTTGCTGTCTGGATTTCGACTGACTGGGGAATTCTGGGAGTCGAAGTCCCAGTTGAAGTCCAGATTTATTAAAGCACACTGGCTGGGGAATTCTGGGAGTTGAAGTCCCACGTTGAAGTCCAGATACATTAAAGTATACTGAGTGGGGAATTCTGGGAGTCAAAGTCCCAATTGAAGTCCAGATTAGTTAAAGTATACTGACTGGGGAATTCTGGGAGTTGAAGTCCCACGTTGAAGTCCAGTTACGTTAATACTGACTGGGGAATTCTGGGAGTCGAAGTCCCAGTTGAAGTCCAGATTTGTTAAAGCACACTGGCTGGGGAATTCTGGGAGTTGAAGTCCCAGTTGAAGTCCAGATTTGTTAAAGCACACTGGCTGGGGAATTCTGGGAGTTGAAGTCCCACGTTGAAGTCCAGATACATTAAAGCATAAGGTAAGGTAAGTAGACAGCAAGGGGGGGGCAATCAGCTGTGGGGCGTGAGCTTGGGAACCTTTTAAAAAACTTTTTAAAAGAATTTTTTACTACCGGTTCTCTGGAACCGGTAGTAAAAAAAATGCTTTAAAAGAATAAAAGAAAGATTCCCAAGCTTGGGCACCACAGCTGTGATCGTTAGAACCTCTTTTTTACCTTTTTACAGCATATTTTACTACTGGTAGACTCACTCACTGCCTCGAAAATCTCCATACGTTGTTAGATTCTCTCTGTCAACCAAAGGGGAAGGGAGGGGGAACCAACTGGAAACATCTGGACATCAAGGAATCTTTGCTGAAGTGTTTTGTGTGGGTGTTTGGTACCATGTGCCTTTTTGAAGTGGCTATGACAACTCATCGCAACCAACTCCCCATGGGACAACTCACCCAGGGACAAGGGTTTTACACTTATATCGAAGAAATAGTGGGATAGAATCTTGAAAGAAAGGATGCCGATGGAAGGGCAACATGAAACGTGAACGACAAAAATTAAAATAAGGTTTAAGCCATTTTAAATCATTATATTGAACTGTTGAATTGTCCCACAGGGAGTTTTCCTGTGGTGATTACCCCATGACAAGTTGGCCATGGCAAGTTGATCTGTCAGGGTAATGATTTAAGAGCTGAGCAGCTGCTACGATGATGTAACGCTAGGAATGAGTCAGCAAGGTTTTTGGGCTAATATCACTTTAAGAGCCTGGATAGCTCTGCAGACTAAGCATTGTAATTAAACACCAGCTGTCTGCAGTTACTGCATGTTCGAATCTCGCCAGGCTCAAGGTTGACTGAGCCTTCTATCCTTTTTAAGGTTGAGGACCCAGTTTGTGGGGGCAATAAGCTGACTTTGTATAAATATACAAAAGTATGAAGGCTATTGCTTAACCCATTGTAAGCCGCCCTGAGTCTTCGAAGAAGGGCGGCATATAAATCATTTTTTTAAAAAAAGAGCCTGTGGCTCAGTGGCTAAGATGCTGAGCTTGTCGATCGAAAGGTCGGCAGTTCAGCAGTTCAAATCCTGAGTGCCGCCTAACGGGGTGGGTTCCCATTACTTGTCCCAGTTTCTGACAACCTAGCAGTTCGAAAGCACATAAAAAATGCAAGTAGAAAAATAGGGACCACCTTTGGTGGGAAGGTAACAGCGTTCCATGCACCTTTGGCATTTAGTCGTGCCGGCCACATGACCACGGAGACGTCTTCGGACAGTGCTGGGTCTTTGGCTTTGAAATGGGGATGAGCAACACCCCCTAGAGTTGGGAACAACTAACACATATGTGTGAGGGGAACCTTTACCTTTACTTTTAATAAGAAGAGGCCCTGTTGGGGCATACCTCTCTCTCCATGTGTGCTTCCATGCTGTAATTGCTGATTGCTGTTTGTTTGAGATCTGACTAAAGTAGGTGTATGTATATATTCTTTGTAGATAAAACCTCCATTTAAATACAAACCTCTGTTTGCTGTGTTTGTCTCACATAGTCACACTGTGTACACTCTGACCTGACCTTGGTGAGTTGGTCATGGCAGTTTGGCTGTGGTGAGTTGTCCCATTCTGGAGAAACCATGGTACGGAGGGCAGGGCAGGTCAAAGCAACCTTTATTGTCATTTCTTCTTCTTCTTCTTCTTCTTCTTCTTCTTCTTCTTCTTCTTCTTCTTCTTCTTCTTCTTCTTCTTCTTCTTCTTCTTCTTCTTCTTCTTCTTCTTCTTCTGTACTGTTGCCAGTTGCTTCCTCCTCCCTTCCCCTTCAAAGTTTAGGATACTGACCGAGAGAGAAAAAATCTAACAATACACAGAGACCCTCAGGACCTTGAGTGAGCTTGGATATCTAAACACACAAAGTCTGGTTGAAGATGTTCCATACAAGCTTAGCCTGGACATCAGAGGACATCAGAGAAGAGCTTTCAACACAAGATTGTGTACCTTGCTTGAGCTGACAGACTTTTCAAACCGTAATTGGAAAGTTAGCCTGAGCGTTAAGAACGTGGGATTGATGCCTGAGGCACCGCCGGTCTCAAAAGAGCAGGCCTTGTTTACCCTGGAGAGCTATCAGAGTGGCCTTGACAAAAAGCTGAATGGGATTCTCTCCTTTTAGAAAATAGATTTGTCTGGGGTTTCTGAAGACACGGTGGCTGGAAACAAGGAAGAACAAGAAAATACAGGTGGTTCTTGGCCTACAAGCACAAGTGAGCCCAGAATTTATGTTGCTAAGTGAGACAGTTGCTAAGTGAGTTTCGTCCCATTTTACGATCTTTCTGTTGTGGTCCACCAGCAGCCCGCAGAGCTAGCACTGGAGTCGGACAGTGAGGATGCTGGGGAGGAACATGGGCCAGTCCTGGATTGTGGGGAAGGCCCAGATGAGGGCTCTGAATCAGAGGCAGAGATGGGACCAGGGCCATCTGGGAGCGATGTAAGGACTCTGGAGCCTCCAGAGTCCGACAGCAGAGAGGCAGAGGAACAGGAGGAGCCTGTTCCTAGTGCATGCATGCGCAGAGCTGCCAGAAGGCAAGAGCAGCTAAAGCAAAAGGGACGACTCGGGAGTAAGGCCAGGAGATGATTGGCCCCTCCTTTAAGGCTTAAAAGAGCAGCAAAGGTTCTTGGGCTCTTTATAGGAAAACAACGTTGCTAAATCTGTTTTCCAGTTGGCGTCTCTTGTTTCTGAACTTCATGGGGCTTTGCCAAGAAAGGCCTTTGGCAGGGTGCCAAAAAAGATAAAGGTTTTTGATAAGCCCGAAGGACTTATCTGTGGAATGGTTACTAAATAAGCTGTTATGTATGTCTTTGTTTCAACAGGTGTATTTCAAATGACACGGCCCGTCTTCTTAAAATCCCGGGTTTTTCTACTGTTTTCCCTTCCCGCTTTTAGGTAGTCAATGTAAGAACGGCGCCAAATTGACTGCTCCAGTTTTCCAATTTTGTCTTCCGACTGGCACTCAAGCAGCATTTTTAGGTGGGGGAAAGGTTGCCAGTTCAAAAGAGTCCAAACATTGGTTTAAAAAAAAAAAACTCACGGTGTTTTGGTGCCAAGCCCCCACTTTCAACAATGACCCCTAAATGGTTGTTAAAAAGAGGTTTGGGTGATTTTTTTTTCCATCGTGAAAAAAAAGTGGGGGAAACTGAATGGCGTAAATAGAGATGGATGAAGTGCCTCTTTTTAAAGGAGCATCGTAAATAAGCGATGGGACTGTCAATGTTATCGGTCTCAGCATGCCGGCGCGGCGGAGAATAAAATGGGACCGTAATTTCCTCAGAAGTGGCTCTGAATGTGGGATTGAAACGCTTGATTGTCAAAGCAAATATAGGAATAACAGGTTTATGCTTGAAACAAGCCAGGGTGAAAAAGGGGAGAGGCCGTCAGTCATCTTGTTTGATGGACAATCTCCTGCTTTACTGGGGGGACGACGCAGCTTGGTTTAGCGTTATCTCTCTCCGCAGGTTTCAAATGGGTGGAAATTGGAACTTTCCCTGGGAGCAACTGGGACAGGATGGAGAGGGAAAGGAGCTGAATACCACAGAACTCTGTATATGTGTGTGTGTGAGAGAGAGGGGGGGGGGCGGGGAGAGGGAGGAAGGGAGAAGACAGGAAGGAGAGGAAGGAAGGAGATGGATGGATGGATGGATGGATGGATGGGAGAGGCAGAAATGAAAGGAAGGAAGGAGATGAATCCATGGAAGGAAGGAAGGAAGGAAGGAAGGAAGGAAGGAAGGAAGGAAGGAAGGAAGGAAGGAAGGAAGGAGACACGAATGAGAGGAAGGAAGGAGGGAGGGAGGGATGGATCAATGGAAGGCAAGCAGACAAGCAGGAGGATACTGCAAAATCCCCATTCCCTCCCCACTCCAGGGAAAGGATACTGTAAAATCCCCATTCCCACCCCACTCTGGGGCCAGCCAGAGGTGTTATTTGCTGGTTTCTGTGAACTGCTCAAAATTTCCGCTACCAGTTCGCCAGAACCCGTCAGAACCTGCTGAATAGCACCCCTGCGACAAGAGTTCCTTTGCTGCAGTTTTGTTCTAAGTGCCCAATTAAGGGCCCTGTTTACACCTGGCTCCAAAATCCTCCTTTGTTCTGCAGACAGAGTGCAAAAAAAAAAAAAAAAAGGAACCCCCCAATAATGAGGCATCATGTCGAAAGCCAGAGAAGAGAAGAAAAATGGATATTTCGGTGCCGAAACTAGCAAATGTTCTTTCCAAAGGAGAACAGACAGAAACAGCAGGGCTGAACGGGAGACTCTGCCGAAAGCATTAGAATTAAAATTTAAAAAAAAATAAAAATGGGGGTGCTTTGTCTTCTTCGTTTTTAAAAAAATGAATGCCGTAAATTCCTGTTAACCAGGATGCTGGGGAAGGGGGGGGGGAATTCGTAGCCCAATCATCTCTTAAGAGAAAATAATGATACCACTGTTCCCAAAGGATATGGAGTTTTCAAGGGGCATGGAGGAAACCGAAACAGATTTTGCTCTGGTTTGGCTTCGGACCAGAGTCTCCAAAAGTTTCGGTGACCAAAAGGACATTTTAAAAAGAAGAACAGTGTCGGGAGGGATCTGAGAGGTCTTCTATTCCAGCCCCTTGCTCAAACAGGAAACCCTATACAACTGATGGCTAATCTTTTTCCCTTCGTGTGCCGAAACTTGCATGTGCTGGCACCCATAGTTCAATCTGTGCACCCCTGAGTATGCGTGCATGCCTCCCATGTCCCCACACCCCCTCGCACATGCACATACAACCCCCCCTCCTCCTTCCCATTTCAGGTTTATTAAGTCTCCCTGCAGCCTCCTGGCCCATAAACAGTCTGTGGGGTTTGTCTCCTGCTTGAAAAATGGGGTTAGACTACAGCACCTCCAAGGTCCCTTTCAGCTCTATTCTGAATTGAACACTATAGTCAAATTTTCTGCCCCTTGGTAATCGTCTTCTGCGGTTGAAGCACACGAGAATCCAAAGCCATCTGTTAATAGCTAGAAATCTTTTAACTTCCATTATTAGTTCTTTCCTGGATTTATTTCATATTCTAGATCCTAGGTTTTTTGTTTTTTTTAATAAAAAAACGTTTCAACAAAATTGGGCATCGTGGATTAATGGCCCCAAGCTGTTGGATTTATTTTAATGATCCTTTTTTTATCGTCGTTATCATGGAGTCCAAAGTTTACAAAATGGAAAGGTGGAAGGCGCGTTCAACGGTCAATCCACCCCAGCCCACTCCCACCGTCCGCACACGTCTAGATCTTGTCATTTTGCAAAATTCTCTGTGTGAAGAGACACACACACACACACACAGAGAGAGAGAGAGCTAGCAAGAGCCGACAGATGGATAATGGCAGCTCCCTGAGTACCTAATCTTTTCTCTGGGATACTGTCAGGATTTGAAGCCAACAAAACTTAATTGAACTTTCTGTTCCAGCTGAGAAAGGTTATGGATCTGTCAAGTGGGAGCAAAAGATGGCAAGGAAAGGTTAGAAAGAGTGGGCTTTTGAGGGTCGGACCAGCTGCATCATTTTATCTTTCTCACCACCACTGGATTGCAAAACTCAATTAGCAGCTCTGAATCCCTCCGACCATCTCCCAAAGTGTGGCGGTGTGATGATTGCGTCCCAGAAGGATCGCAAGAAGAAAGGGTCCCAGCTATGTTGAGTTTGACTCAGGACCCAGAAGAGCTTCAAAAAGGCTCACTCATTCCACTTTGCTGTGCAAGCAAGAATAGGAAGATCATCCCTCTCACATTTGGGCTCAGGACAAAAGAACAAACGGATGCAGCACCCAAATTCTGAAGCTGTTATTTGACCAGAAATGGCTCCACACAGGACCAAGGGAGAGCCTCTAGTAGTTCATGGAAACGTAGTTTAAAGACTGAGGGGCAGGTGGATAGACAGGCAGATGGATGAACAGGCAGATGGGCAGTCAGATGATGGATGGATGGATGGGCAGGTAGACTGACCGATTGATGGTCAGGTGGATGGGTGGATTGATAGACATGTGGATGGATGGACATGTGGATGGATGGATGGATGGATGGATGGACAGGTAAACTGACAG
This sequence comes from Masticophis lateralis, assembly GCA_030761175.1. Lineage (NCBI taxonomy): Eukaryota > Metazoa > Chordata > Lepidosauria > Squamata > Colubridae > Masticophis > Masticophis lateralis. The sequence goes on from JAUDYJ010000015.1 coordinate 7,112,233, forward strand.
ACTGATGGACAGGTGGGTGGGTGGGTGGACATGTGGATGGATGGACTGATGGACAGATGGACATGTAGATGGATGGATGGATGGACAAGTAAACTGACAGACTAATGGACAGGTGGATGGGTGGGCATATGTATGTATGTATGTATGGACTGATGGACAGGTGGATGGACGGGTGGGTGGGCACGTGGATAGATGGACTGATGGACAGATGGACATGTAGATGGATAGATGGATGGACAGGTAAACTGACAGACTGATGGACAGGTGGATGGGTGGGCATATGTATGTATGTATGTATGGACTGATGGACAGGTGGATGGGTGGGTGGGTGGGCACGTGGATAGATGGACTGATGGACAGATGGACATGTAGATGGATGGATGGATGGACAAGTAAACTGACAGACTAATGGACAGGTGGATGGGTCGGCATATGTATGTATGTATGGACTGATGGACAGGTGGATGGGTGGGTGGACGTGGATGGGTGGGTGGGTGTACAGGTAGACAGATGGGTTGAAGGATGGATGGACAGGTAAACTGACAGACTAATGGACAGGTGGATGGGTCGGCATATGTATGTATGTATGGACTGATGGACAGGTGGATGGGTGGGTGGACGTGGATGGGTGGGTGGGTGTACAGGTAGACAGATGGGTTGAAGGATGGATGGACAGGTAAACTGACAGACTGATGGGCAGGTGGATGGATGGACATATGGATGGGTGGATGGATGGATGGATGGATGGACGGACGGACTGATGGACTGACGGACAGATGGGTGGGTGGGTGGACATGTGGATGGATGGATGGATGAATGTACAAATAAAAGAAGACCATGACAATATGACACCACTTCTTTCCAAGCTCACACGATAGTTTTCTTTTACTTTTTCTTTTTTGGTCCAGCTCAGAATCCCAACATTGCATAGATAGCTTGGCAGGACCACCATTCCCTTCTCGCCCAATTGTCTGCCATCTTTCATTGGCAGGTAGCCCAAATTCCAGCGTTCTCTAGAGGGGAGGCCTCCGGCCTCTCCTTCGCAGCCTTCAGAGTTTGGAGAACCGATAAGCCTCATCTCTGCCTAGGCATTCAAGATTAGTCTCTGTGTGCTAAACCGCCGACACCATCCCCCTCACGGAACCCTGAGCAAATGTTCACCAGCCTACGAAACAATAAAACATGATGTTTCTCTTTATGTCTAAATTTCCCATGATTAGTTTTGGTACACTAAGCGTAACGGCTGCTTTGTCAGAATCCCTCTTCCACCAGGGACCCCATTCGCTTCTCATTTGTTCCATTTTTAACGCCGGATACATGACTGCCCAGAGTCACACCCGAAGGGAAGGGAAAAGGAGGGGGATTGCTAGATTGTCAAAGATTTGTTTTATTTGAGTTTAGATTATTCTTTAAAAAAAAAAAAGCAAGAAAAGCCTCTTTTTTCAATTTGGCCTCTTGCAACGCAGATATAGTTTGAGGCTATGTTTTAATTAAAATGAATATCTGAGCTATCGTAACGTTATTGCTGGTTAAGTGTAGCCAGCTGATTTAGCGTATAACACAATTATACATCAGTAATGAAACTTTGCGGAGTTATCCTTAGAATTTAAAATGCAGAAGGGAGCTGTAGCTCTCATTTGTATCCATCTTACAGCTTTTTATTGTCGCAGTATTTTCTATTTTTTCCTCCCAGATTAACTCAATCGTATTTAAAGTCTCTGGTTACATTAGCAGGAAATTCAGGTTGGGAAGGGTTTTTTTTCCCCCTCCTTTCGCTTGAGAACGTTTGCAAGCATTCGCCGACGAATCAGAAAAAAAATAATTTTGCCATCCTTCTCCTTTCATGCTTAATATCACTGTTATTGCAGATTTTTTTAAAAAAACCGTACTATGCCATGCAACTCAGCTGCATTCCCACACTCGTGTTTCTAAACCTGATTCCTAAATTGACCGATATTTGAGCTTTGTACCCAGGGGTGAAATCCAATAAGTTCTGACAGGTTCTGGAGAACTGGTAGCGGAAATTTTGAGTAGTTCGACGAACTGGTAGTGACAATTTTGAGCAGTTCGGAGAACCGGCAAATACCACCTCTGACTGGCCCCAGAGTGGGGTGGGAATAGGGATTTTGCAGTATCCTCCCCCGGGAGTGGGGAGGGAATGGAGATTTGGCAGTATCCTTCCCCTGGAGTGGGGAGGGAATGGGGATTTTGCAGTATCCTCCCCCTGGAGTGGGGAGAGAATGGGGATTTTGCACTAACCTTCCCCTGAAGTGGGGAGGGAATGGAGATTTTGCAGTATCCTTCCCCTGGAGTGAGGTGGGAATAGGGATTTTGCAGTATCCTCCCCCGGGAGTGGGGAGGGAATGGAGATTTGGCAGTATCCTTCCCCTGGAGTGGGGAGGGAATGGGGATTTTGCAGTATCCTTCCCCTGGAGTGGGGAGGGAATGGAGATTTTGCAGTATCCTCCCCCTGTGGTGGGGAGGGAATGGGGATTTTGCAGTATCCTTCTCCCTGCCATGCCCACCAAGCCACTTCCACAGAATCGGTAGTAAAAAAAAAAAAAAATTGGATTTCACCACTGTTTGTACCGTATAACCAAAATTGTACATTCTCTAAACGGATTGAGGCTATGCAAACACGCTGAGCCAAATGCATGCAGGCACACTCACATCCACGTGGAAGCAAAGTTAAAATTAATGCTGTGCAAATGCAGTTAATGAGATTGCAGCTGGCATGCAATTTGCTAGAAATGTTAGCTTTTATATATATATATATATATATATATATATATATATATATATATATATATATACATAATATAATATAAATATATATATATTATGGTAGATAGATAGATAGATAGATAGATAGATAGATAGATAGATAGATAGATAGATAGATAGATTATAATATAAATATATATAAATATATATATATTTGTACCAGAGGTCAATCTCTCTACCGGTATGTCTGAAATAATATACATACCCAAATATTCTCCGTGTTTAAAAAAAAAAAACAAACACTAAATAGATCTTTGCTTCTGGCAGAGTTGCTGTGTAGGCGGAATTGTGACATATTAAATTTACTTTCAATAGAGGGGGGGAAAAAACCTGTTTAAAAAAGAAAGAAAGAAAGAAAGAAAGAAAGAAAGAAAGAAAGAAAGAAAGAAAGAAAGAAAGAAAGAAAGAAAGAAAGAAAAGCAGCTTAAAGAAGAAGAAAAAAAATAACAGCATTTTTCTTTCAGAATAGTAATACTTTTGCCTAACTTCTTTTCTTTAACGCAAATGACAAATATAAATGTATAATGCCCTAAAACAGAACTGAAAACACCCCTCCTTCTTCACTAGCAATTAAAGTTCAAGCGAAAACTCCCACTGAACGCTGAGACTCTAATTGTGGCATGGATAAACTATGATTTGCGGTTGTCGTAGATAAGAGAGGCATCAAATTGCTGAGATTTTCGGAAGTGAATTAAGTATAATTCCCATCCGTTCACAGTGTCGGAATTTGCCTTCTGAAATCAGGGCTGGGATTCAAAAAAGTTTAGCAAACGATTCTCTGCCTGGTTGCTGGGTGGGCGTGGCCACAGTGGGCGTGGCCTAGCTGGCCTCCTGCACCATGGTGGGGGGGGATGTTTTCACCCTCCCCAAATTCTGGAGCCTTTACTTGAGCCTCCAGGAGGGTGAAAACATCCACCGGGGGTTCTGAGACCCTCCGGAGGCCAGAAACAGGCCCATTTCTGGACTTCCAGAATTTCCACAAGGCCCATTTTTCACCCTCCCCAGGCTCCGGAGGCTTTTCTTGAGCCTCCAGAGGCTGGAAACAGACCCATTTCCAGACTTCTGGAACTTTTCATCCTCCCAGAGCCCACGCACGGGTCCTGCACTTACCTGGCATCCAAAATGGGCTGCATGGAGACTCCTGGGAGGGGAGGGGTGGGCGGGGAGGGGCCAGCCAGTCCTGGCAACTACCGGTTCACATCCGGTTTGCACAAATCAGTCCGAACTGCCTGGATCCCACCCCTGCTTCTGATCTATCAGAGGTATTTTTGACCCCGTGAAAAAAGGCCTTCCATTTTGCTTGCCTGTTTTCAGGTGGCTTGAGAATTCCTCCCAATTTTTTTTTCCCTTAGTGATCATTGATGTTGGTTATTGTGTCTTGCAGCCATTCTTTCTTCCTTTCATTTGCCAACTTTCCACCTGACTAGATCTTTGGAAGCCTTTAGTTTTGAAGAAAGAAGCTGAAAGGGGAGACCAAAGAGAAAGCAGAACAACAGAATTGGAAGGGACTTCGGAGATCCTCTAGTCCCGTGATGGTGAACCTGTGGCACGGGTGCCACAGGTAGCATGCGGAGCCATATTGGTGGGCACGCGAGTGTTTCCCCAGCTCAACTCCAGCGCGCATGCGCGCACTGGCCAGCTGATTTTCAGGCCTTCCGGTCCAAACGGAAATCAGGAAACTGGCTGTTTCTGGCCTCCGGGGGGAAGGGAAGGCCGTTTTCACCCTCCCCAGGCTCCTAGGAAGGCTCTGGAGTCAGGTGTGAGAGAAAAATGGGCCTACTGGGCTATCACATGCCAGGAGCATGGGGAGCGTGAGAGGGGAGGGTCACCCACGCATGTGTTATCAGAATAACAGTGTTGGAAGAGAACTTGCAGGTCTTCTACTCAAGCAAGAGACCCTATATCATTCTGGACAAGTGGCTGTCCAATCTCTTCTTAAAACCCTCCAATGGTGAAACACCTTTCCTGAAGGTAAGGTGCTCCACTGGTTAATTGTTCTCATTGTCAGGAAGTTTCTTCTTAGTTCTAGGTTCCTTCTCTCCTTGATGAGTTTCCACCCATTGCTTCTTGTCCTGCCTTCAGGTGCTTTAGAGAATAGCTTGACTGTCTCTTCTTTGGAGCAGCCCCTGAGATTTCGGAAGACTGCTATCCTGTCTCCCCTAGTCCTTCTTTTCATCAAACTAGACATACCCAGTTCCTGCAACCATTCATCGTATGTTTTCGCCTCCAGTCCCCTAATCCTCTTTGTTGCTCTTCTCTGCACTCTTTCTACAATCTCCACATCTTTTTTATATCGTGGCGACCAAAACTGGATGCAATATTCCAAGTGTGGCCTTGCCAAGGCCTTATAACACTTCACGTGATCTCAATTCTATCCCTGCAAACAAGCTTAGTCATTTTACCATGCCTGTGTTATGAAATCCAGTTCAAAACACCCATCGTTGAATTCAGTTAGTCCATTTGTGTCAGTTCCACCATTTCATATCAATACCCAACAATCGGTCTAAATCCCTTTGGGACATTTGTCTCAAATTCAGCAGAATCCGTTTCAAAACAACTTTAGAGGTAGCGAAAGATTTAAACAAAAAGAAGAAGAATCAGATTGATCCAGAACAGTTGAGTTGATATTTTTAATCCAAACGAACGCTTTGATTCGGAAAGTGAATTGGAGCAGGAGAATCAATCAAATTGCCTTCTACCTGAATATCTGGATCGAATTTTTTCTCATTGATGAGTCAGCTATGAAGTCTCAAGTTTTCACGCCTCCCTCAAGAAGGGCCTGGTGGCTCAGCAGACTAAAGCATTGTGATTAACACCAGCTGTCTGCAATTACTGTAAGTTCGAATCTCACCAGGCTCAAGGCCTTCCATCCTTTCTAAGGTAGGTCAATTGAGGACCCAGTTTGTGGGGGCAATAAGCTGACTTTGAGTAAATATACAAAAGGATGAAGGCTATTGCTTGGTGCATTGTAAGCCACCCTGAGTCTCCGGAGAAGGGTGGCATATAAATCAAATTAAAAAAAAAAAAAGAACAGGAGCCTACAGGTCCTCTACTTACGGCCACAATTGACCACTGATATTTCTGTTGCTAAGCAAGACAGTCATAAAGTGAATTTTGTCCCATTTTAGGACCTTTCCTGCCACAGATGTTAAGTGCCATTGTTTAGTGAGTAACACCACTATTATCTGTCTTCCCTGCTGACTTTGCTGATCAGAAGGTCGGAAAAGGGGATCATGGGACACTGCAACAGTCATAAGTTCATGCCAGTTGCTGAGCCTCCAAATTTTGATCACATGACCATAGAGAATGCTGCAAGTCGTAAGTGTGAAAGACAGTCGTAGGTCAATTTTTTTCAGTGTCGTTGTAACTTTGAATGATCAATAAAAGAACTGTTGTTAAGTCAAGGACTACTAGTAAGTCGGATGGATGGATGGATGGACGGACTGATGATGGAGGGAGCGAGGGAGGGATGAACTAAATGAACTGTTGTGAGTTGAGGACTGTATAGGACAGGGGTCTGCAACCTTAAATACTCGAAGAGCCATTTGGACTCGTTTCCCACAGAAAAGAAAACACAGGGAGCCACAAAACCTGGGTGGGCATGGCCAATGCGATGTCACTCAATTCCACCAGTCATATGACCCCATTTAGCCACGCTTACCCAGCCGGTCATTAGGGCAGAGAACTGGTTGTTAAAAAACAAATGGATGGAAACTGAACGAGAAATTCAACCTAGAAATTTCTTGACAATGAGAACAATCAACCCATGGAACAGAAGTTGCCTTCAGAAGTTGTGGGAGCTTCATCACTGGAGGCTTTCAGTGCCCTCTGTCAAAAATGGTGTAGGGTCTGCTTGGGGGAGGGAGTTTTACTAGCTGACCTACAAGGTCCCTTCCAACTCTCTTAATCTGTTCATATCCCATGTAATGTAGAACTGGTGAGATCTACTGGAGAGATTGTTTCAAGAACACGTCGCTGCCCACCAGCTTCAATTTGGAGCCAAACCTGAATTTGATGTTTTATTACTTTTTTTTTTTTTAAGGAAGAAAATGAGAAATGACAAACGTAACAAGGCCCCGGAGGCAAAAAGCTTTCAGCTTCTTTCTTTTCTTTTTTTGTCTTTTAAACCATTTAGCTGGATTTAAATTTTATTTGGAGTTAATTGGGATAAATTAGTAGACTGACAAAAACTACAGAAATCCCTCTGTTAATTGCTTGGGATGAAGCTCCCACAACTTCCAAAGGCAACTTTTGTTCCATGGGTGGATTATTCTCCCTGTCAGAAAATTTCTCCTTATTTCTTGGTTGAATCAATCAATCAGAATAGAGGTAGAAGGGACCTTGGAGGTCATCTAATCCAACCCCTCACCCGAATAGGAGACCGTACACCATTTCTGACAGATGGCAGTCCAGTCTCTTCTTGAAAGCCTCCAGGGATGAAGCTCCCACAACTTCCAAAGGCAACTTCTGTTCCATGGGTTGATTGTTCTCGCTGTCAGAAAAAAATTCTCCTTATAGGGGTTGGTGGGTTGGGTATCCCCCCTGCTCATTCAGAAACAGGGCTCCAAACTCCCAACATTCAAAAATGGTCTTTGGAGAAGTTTAATGGCTGCTCTTTTTCCCGAACATTTTATTATTATTATTATTATTATTATTATTATTATTATTATTATTATTATTATTATTATTATTATTATTATTATTATTTTGCATTCTCATATATTTTTAGCATAACATCCAACTTTGGCCCTGAAAATATAGGTTGTCCTGAATTTACAACAGTTTTTTAATGACTGTTTGCAGGTCTATGGAAATTCTTTGTCATCCGGGTAATAGTTAGCAGAACATAGGGGAACAAAATCATCAGAAGTAGATTCAGCAGTCCATCTGGCATTTGAAAGACAGAGGCCGCTCTTTTGAAGATAGCAAAGCCATATTTTGGACAGAGGGGGCCACTGGTTTGAAAGTGGAGGTCAAAGAAGCCATCTAGGCCCACATTGAACAGCCCTCTCTCAACAGAGGGGGAGGGATACTGGAAAGGAAAGGAAAGGAAAGGAAAGGAAAGGAAAGGAAAGGAAAGGAAAGGAAAGGAAAGGAAAGGAGGAAAGAAGGAATAGGAATCGGGTAGAATGCAGTAATAGAATAGAATTCAGAATTAATGGAATGGAATGGGATAGGAATAGGAATAGGAATAGGAATAGGAATAGGAATAGGAATAGGAATAGGAATAGGAATAGGAATAGAGTAGAATAGAATAATAGAATAGAATTCAGACTTAGAATGCAATAATAGAATAAATTCAGAATTAATAGAATGGAATGGAATGGGACAGGGATAGGAATAGAGTAGAATAGAATAATAGAATAGAATTCAGAATTCAGACTTAGAATGCAATAATAGAATAAATTCAGAATTAATAGAATGAAATGGAATGGGACAGGAATAGGAATAGGAATAGAGTAGAATAGAATAATAGAATAGAATTCAGACTTAGAATGCAATAATAGAATAAATTCAGAATTAATAGAATGGAATGGAATGGGACAGGGATAGGAATAGAGTAGAATAGAATAATAGAATAGAATTCAGAATTCAGACTTAGAATGCAATAATAGAATAAATTCAGAATTAATAGAATGGAATGGAATGGGACAGGAATAGGAATAGGAATAGGAATAGAGTAGAATAGAATAATAGAATAGAATTCAGACTTAGAATGCAATAATAGAATAAATTCAGAATAGAATAGAATGGAATGGAATAGAATAATGGAATAGGATAGGATAGGATAGGGAATAGAGCAGAGCAGAACAGAACAGAACAGAACAGAACAGAACAGAAGAATGGAATGGAATGGAATGGAATGGAATGGAATAAAATAAAATAAAATAAAATAAAATAAAATAAAATAAAATAAAATAAAATAAAATAAAATAAAATAAAATAAAATAAAATAAAATAAAATAAAATAAAATAAAATAGTAATAAGTACAAAGCTGTTATTCTCACCCCGCTTCAGAATTCCAGAGAAAGAGGGAAAGACTTTGGATGAACTGATTCTAGAGATAAGGATGAGGCAGAGTGTGTGAACCGATCTCTAAAGCACCCCAGCGGAGAAAATAATTTCCTTGTCAAATCAAGCAGAAGACATTATTTGCTTGAATGTGATATTGCGGCCATGTATATTTTACATTCAAGAATATCTAGTGATTAACGCAGTGATTAAAATATCAGGAGATATCAGATTCAGATCTCCATCTGACCGTGAATTGGACAGCTCCAACTGGTACGGTCAACTCTACAGAATAGTTCTAGGGTTTGTAATTATCAGAAGTTGCATGGAAGCTACCACTGAGCTCCCAGAGAAAATATAGAATTGAAATGTGAATAATATCAGAATAATTATATCCCAGTAGTAATGTATGGCCAAAGCCTAAACTAACCCCTTGTCCTCCACAATTTGAGGTTTGCCCAAATTCTCTTCACTGGAGTAGCCATGAGAAGTCAATGCAACCCTAAGTTGCATTAACAAAGGGATTCAATCAGTGGTGGTTTCAAAAATTGTTTACTACCGGTTGCGTGGGTGTGGCTTGGTGGCTGTGGCAGGGGAAGGATATTGCAAAATCTCCATTCCCACCCCACTCCAGGGGAAGGTTATTGCAAAATCCCCATTTCCTCCCAATCACCTGGGACGTGGGATGCAGAAAATAGATGGGGGTGGGGCCAGTCAGAATTTTTACTACCGGTTCTCCTAGCTACTCAAAATTTCTACTACCGGTTCTCCAGAAACCCACCTCTGGATTCAATCTAGATCACATGAGGTGCTAATACCACTCTATAAAGCCTTGCTAAAACCACACCTACAATACTGCATCTATAGGTCACCAAACTATAGAATAGAATAGAATTTTTTATTGGCCAAGTGTGATTGGACACACAAGGAATTTGTCTTGGCACATACGCTCTCAATGTACATAAAATAAAAGATACGTTCATCAAGAATCATAAGGTACAACACTTAATGATAGTCATAGGTTACAAATAAGCAACCAAGAAACAATATCAATATAATATCGAAATATAAAAAAGATGTTGAGACTCTAGAAAGAGTGCAGAGAAGGGCTAAAACATAAACAGTTGCAGGAACTGGGCATGGCTAGTCTAGTGAAGAGAAGGACCAGGGGAGACAGGATAGCAATATGCCAATATTTGAGGGGCTGCCACAGAGAGGAGGAGGTCAAGCTATTTTCCAAGGCACCTGAAGGCCAGACCAGGAATAATTGATGGAAACTGATCAAGGAGAGATTCAACTAGAAATAAGGAGAAGTTTTCTGACAGGGAGAACAATCAACTGATGGAACAGAAGTTGCCTTCAGAAGTTGTGGGAGCTTCATCCCTGGAAGCTTTCAAGAAGAGATTGGACTGCTATTTGTCAGAAATGGTGTAGGATCTCCTACTTGGACGGGGGATTGGACTAGATGACCTAACAAGGTCCCTTCCAGCTCTATTTTGATTGATTGATTCAACCTAGAAATATAAACTTTCTGACAGGGAGAACAATCAACCCATGGAACAGAAGTTGCCTTCAGAAGTTGTGGGAACTTCATCGCTGGAAGCTTTCAAGAAGAGACTGGACTGCCATCTGTCAAAAATGGTATAGGGTCTACTTGGGTGGGGAGTTGGACTAGATGACCTCCAAGGTCCCTTCCACCTCTCTTAATTTGTAATCTGTTATAAACAAGTCAGGGCTAGAACATCATGGAGAAAATCCTTAATTTTAATCCTTTTCAGCACTGCTTATGGTCGCTTGCTCCAAAAGAACATTGTAATGAGTATGTCTGTGTGTCTCTCATAGCTAGGAATTTTCTCCTAAATGTTTAGCTAATGTTTAGGTCTTTGCTTTGTGGGTTATTTGTCGACTCCAGTGAAATCTCAGTGCAGCTGACAAAAATAGAACCAAACAGAACCAGCAAGTTGAAAAAACAATCATTACAATTCATTTCAGCATTTATTAATTATTAGCATCTAATTAAAGTGAGTTTAATTAGCAATTAAAAGTCTGGCAAAAAAAGATGCATGGTTCCAATCGCGAGAAAGAGAGAATCAAACGCCACTCCCAAGGCAAGAGTATTCCATGAGGTCTAGAGCAATGCCGAAAAAAGACCTCCCGTTTCATACCAGAAGGACAAGCTTCTGAAAACCAAAGCAACAGGCAATCAGTATAAATCTTTCAGTGTGCAATGACTGAAAATGTAGCCTCACACTGCAATGAACTAGGGCACCCATTCAATTTCTCAGCTACTAAGATTGTTGAAAGAGCAGGGACAAAAACAGCCAGGGAAGTAATTGGAACCTGGGGAAATAGGCACCTTGTCAGTCAACAGGAGTGCTGATTTACCACCAGCCTATCAAGTATCAAGAGATGTGATGGCTCAGTGGCTAAGATGCCAAGCTTGTCGATCAAAAGGTCGGCAGTTCAGTAGTTCGAATCCCTAGTGCCGCGTAACAGAGTTGAGCTCCCGTGACTTGTCCCAGCTTCTGCCAACTTAAAGCACGTAAAAAATGCAAGTAGAAAAATAGGGACCACCTTTGGTGGGAAGGGAATAGCGTTCCGTGCGCCTTTGGTGTTGAGTCATGCCGGCCACATGACCATGGAGATGTCTTTGGACAGGGCTGGCTCTTTGGCTTTGAAACAGAGATGAGCACTGCCCCCTAGAGTTGGGAACCTCTAGCACACATGTGCGAGGGGAACATTTACCTTTTATCAAGTACTTAGAAGGCAAGATCTGGGCAGCACAAGCAAACAACAGCCAACGATTTGAAAACCAGCCAACCACACACCCCAATCAACACCTAAAAAGCCACACACAACCAGGCACCATATAAATACCACACACAGAACAGCACACACAATGCTAGAGAGAAGTTCCCCGAAGATGGGCTCCATCATGAGCCCTAAAGCTTGGAAGTCCCATGTCATGGGTGATAGAGAGACATCACCAAGTTGTGAATCATTGTCAACAAACTCTAATAATTCTGGAAGGATCCCAGTGGGCATCATAGATTAAATATGGCCCCTACCTGCCCCTTCATCATGGAACTGTTCTGTAAAAATGTGTCTATCATGGTTTGCTCCTTACCCTATGGAGCAAGGGAATACATTCAATCCACAACAAATAGAATTCGGATCGTAGCTGATCATTCTACATTCCGGTCTTGTGTACGCACGCATTTTTGGGTCTGTGCATCCTGGTGAAATATAAAAAGTGTCATCAACAACATGGCTGGGTAGGTACAATATTAATCAATATCTAATTTCATAGCTGGGCAACTGTTTGTAATGACTTTGTACGTCGAGTATGTTGTTGCAAAAAAAGAAAAAGGGAAAAAATTATTCTCATAGTAACTTGACAACAGGATCAGAAGAAAAGGGCGAACATATTGCCTTGTCATCAAAGAGAGCCAAAGGACTCGTTTGATTAATTAAGAAGAGAGCTAGTCATATTTATGGGCATTCAAACAGCAGTGGAGGTTAACAGAGTAACAGAATAACAGAGTTGAAAGGGAACCTGGAGGTCTTCTAGTCCAATCCCCAGCTAAAGCAGGAGACCCCATACCATTTCAGACAAGGGACTGTCCATTCTCTTCTTATAAACCTCCAGTGATGGAGCATCCACATCTTCTGGAAGCAAATCATTCCACTGGTTAATTGCTCTCATTGTTAGGAAATTTCTCCTTAGTTCCAAGTTGCTTGTCTTCTGCCTTGGTAAGGCCACACTTGGAATACTGCATCCAGTTTTGGTCAGCATGATGTAAAGAAAAATGTTGAGACTATAGAAAGAGTGAAGAGAAGAGCAACAAAGATGATTAGGGGACTGGAGGCTATATGGAATGGTTGCTTGGACTGGGTATGCCTAGTTTAATGAAAAGAAGGACTAGGGGTTACATGATAGCAGTGTTCCAATGTCTCAGGGGCTGTCCCAAAGAAGAGGAAGTCAAGCTATTCTCCAAATCACTTGAAGGAAGGACAAGAAGCAATGGGTGGAAACTCATCAAGGAGAGAAGCAACCTAGAATTAAGGAGAAACGTCCTGACCGTTAGAACAATTAATCAGTGGAACAACTTGCCTCCAGAAGTTGTGAATGTTCCAACACTGGAAGTTTTTAAGAAGATGTTGGGTAACTATTTGTCTGAAGTGGTGTAGGGTTTCCTGCCTTAAGCAGGGGGTTGGGCTAGAAGACCTCCAAGGTCCCTTCCAACTCTGTTAATCTGGTTTAATCTAGTTTCCATCCATTGCTTCTTGTCCTGTCTTCTGGTGCTTTAGAAAATAGGTTGACCTCCTCTTCTTTGTGGCTGCCCCTCAAATATTGGGACATCGCTATCATGTCTCCCCTAGTCCTTCTTTTCATTAGACTAGATATAGCCATATATACGATGCAATCTTCTCATATTTGTATCTGGTACAGGTATCCAAGTGGACACCCTAAACAAACATACTCTTTTTTTTTCACCCACTAAAATGTATCCCTTTACAAAATCAATACAGTCATATTCCACCAGATGCATTTTATCTGAATCTTCTGTTCCAGCCAGCTAAGAATACATTTCAGCTGTCTGTAAATGAGGTGGGTTTTTTTCCCCCTCCCTGTCCCAAAATGAGTTTTGTGTATTTTGGATGGATGTATTTTCCATCTTCTTGGACAAACATTTCCTCTTTGAGTTAGTTGCCATTTTATAAATAGATGCTTTGGTGCAGCCTTAGATTTGAAATTGATAGATTTCAGAATAAACAAGGAGCGTGATTAATTCACATAATGTGTTACACTTGCTTCCTTTTTCGATCATCTTTTTTAGCATATATCCTTCCTTCAAGAAATATATTTGTTTTCAGTTTTAAACTCATGTTATTTTTCCAATTGCCTTGTGGGATAAGAAAGGCTGTGATTTCTTGGGTTAATTTTTTTTTTAACCGACGATTTATCATAAAGCTAAGCCATAATTTGATTGAAAATGAGGAGTGGAATGGAATGAAATAGGACAAAAACTGGAATATAAACTGCTAGGTTGGCAGAAGCTGGGACAAGTCACGGGAACTCGCCCCGTTACACGATGCTAGGGATTCGAACCATTGAACTGCCGATCTTTTGATCGACAAGCTCAGCATCTTAGCCACTGAGCCACCGCATCCCCAAAACTTGGAGCTTTTAGCCTAGTAAGGAGTATATTGAGAAAGCGATGCCTTCTCGTTTCACTGGGTGCCTTCATTGTTGGCTGTTCCAAATCGGAGTAAAGATTGGATCAACCGAGTGACATTAAGATGAGCTCAGAAAGTTTGTCTTTAGAAATTGCTGCTTTCTCATCTCTTGAAACTAATAACGTGACTCTTAATGCTATCTAGAATTGGCCAACTGCCATATTTATCCACCAACCCCTTGGTCCATATTTCAAGAAAACCTGTCTGCACACCAAAGAATCCAGCTCTGTCCATGATCAGTCCATAGTCAAACTCATGACTAGATATTTAACCAGGAATAATATATGCATTTGGTTGTCATGGAGAAGATAGCAACCATCTTCCCCATCTATTGCTCAGGTTTAGCTCCGGATGGGAAACTCAAGGCCACTGTCCTCTTTCCCCACCCCCACCCCCGAGTCCTTCATCACCTCTCACATTAGATGTTCTGTCCATCTCAGGACCTTTCAAGGAAACCAGGATGGCCCTTTCATGGAGCAATGGTTAATTGCCATCTTGTAAATCAGGGGTGGGCTTCAAAAATGTTAGCAAGAGGTTCTCTGCCGGTTGCATGGCCATGGGGGTGTGGCCTAGTCAGCCTCCTGCACCACAGTGAGGGTGGAGCTTTTTTGCCCTCCCCGGGCTCTGGAGGCTTTTCTCGAGACTCCAGGAGGGCGAAAACAGCCTCCCCAGGCTCCGGAGGCCCTCTGGAGGCTGGAAATGGGTCTCTTTCCAACCTTCCTAATATTCCGGTAGGCCATTTTTTCTCCCTCCATGCGTGGTCTGCACTTACCTGCATCCAAAGCGGGCCGTGTGGCGACTCCTGGGAGAGGCAGGGTGGGGTGAGTGGGACCAGCCAGGAGTGGGTTTTGGAGGTTCTCCGAACTGCACAGAATCTTAGTTAGAGGTTCTCCCGAACCCCTGTGAACCCCCAGCCGCCCACCCCTGCCATAAATGTATGGCACCACGTTGGTTTTTTCTGTTACTAAAATCCACCTCTGTAAGGAGGAGGAGGAAGATTCTCCACTCTCAGCCAAACCATGGTTTGTTGCTTGCAATCCCCTGGAGAAAAAAAAAACCGAGCCCAGGTTGCATAGCTGTATGTCTTATGCAGAGCACTGAAAATAATCACTCCAACAAGGGGATATTTTTAGAGCTAAATCAGATTCAAAGCAGTTGCCAGGCAGACACAATACCCAGCTAATGATTTCACGGAGACCTCACAGTCTCTCTTTAATGGGCCACCCTGCCCGCCCCGCTCTCTTGTTCTCTTCCAGCAAAACGAGCAACTCGTAATGACTCGGACGGGCTACATGGAGGCCCAAAAAAAAATTATGCACCAATCCAGGAAAAGATGTATTGGTCCTTTATTGGCTAAGCCGTGAGCTGCACAATGGGACGTGATGCAATTAAGGACTCTGTGTGTGTGTGTGTGTGTGTGTGTGTGTGAAATTTCCCCCCAGCCAAAATGGGCATATTTATTTAGCAATATCAATGCGATTTTTGCATCAGACGCTAGGGGGCAGGCGAGAGTCAGATCCCCTAGAGGAAAGAGACGGAACTTCAATACAGATCGTCTGCGATTTACAACATTTTATGTAGTGACCGCTGGAAGTTACAACGGCACCGAAGAAAGTGACTTATGACCACTTTTCACACTTAGAACCTGTGCAGCATCCCCATGGTGACGTGATCAAAATTCAACTGACTCGTATTTATGACGGTTGTAGCTTCCCAGGATT
This sequence comes from Masticophis lateralis, assembly GCA_030761175.1. Taxonomy (NCBI): domain Eukaryota; kingdom Metazoa; phylum Chordata; class Lepidosauria; order Squamata; family Colubridae; genus Masticophis; species Masticophis lateralis. Next base: position 7,127,992 of record JAUDYJ010000015.1, read on the forward strand.
CCGTGATCCCTTTCTGCGACCTTCTGACGAGCAAAGCCCACGGTGAAGCCAGATTCACTGAACAACCTTGTGACTCACTTAACAACTGCAGTGCTTCGCTTACCAACAATGTTGTGACCTAGGCTTTCTGAGTCATTACAACACACGAGTAGTTCCAAAAATCTCTTTTATTGCAACAGCTGTGAATTATGTTCATTCACAGCTGAGTCCCAATTAGTTGCAAAATGTCCTTTGGGAGAAGTCCTTCGGGATAATCACCAACCTTTATCTCCCTTGTCACTCTGCCAAAGACCTACTTGGCAAAGCCACACAGAGTCCAGAATCAAACAGAGATGCCGACTGGGAACAGAATTAACAATGTTGCTTTCCTGCAAAGTGCCCACATGCCTTTGCTCCTCTTTTAAGCCTTATGGGAGGGGCCAATCATCTCCAGGCCTTACTCCTGAGTCGTCCCTTGACAAACGTTTTCGCTTAGCAACCAAAATTTGGGGCTCAATTATGGTCGTAAATCGAGGACTTTCTGCAATCCCTTTGCACCCATGTGACTCCACCCACACAGTGGATGGAGGAGATCTTCCAGGATGAACAAATGTTGAGAATTTGACTTTTGTTTTGTTTTATTCTCGGAGAGTGTGAATGTCTTGTTTTTGACATTCTGGCTGGCAGCCACAAAGAGAATTCTAGGCATTTCAGTGAAATTTCGACCAGCTGGTAAACTTATTCAAGAACGATGTGACAACCCTAGGAAGCATTCAGAGGATGGTTGGAAGCCAATCAAGTGTTTGACCAGGGAAGCCACCAGAGAAAACATGGGGGAAATTAAGGTGTGGGCTGCTGGGGGTTACAGGGGTTCAGGAGAACCTCTAGCTAAGATTCTGTGCAGTTTGGAGAACCCCCAAATCCCACTCCTGGCTGGCTCCACCCACCCCGCCCCTTGGGGACGGTGAAAAACAGGCCTACCAGAAGTTCGGGAAGGGCCTTCGGAGCCTGGGGAGGCTATTTTTGCCTTCCTGGAGGCTCGAGGAAAGCCTCCAGAGCCTGGGGAGGGCAAAAATGCTTCCCCACCATAGTGCAGAAGCCAGCTAGGCTACGCCCACCATGGCCATGCCAACCCAGCAACCGAGCAGAGAACTCCTTGCTAAAATTTTTGAAGCCGACCCCTGTGGAAATTGCATGTATTCAACCCAAGGACAAGATGGGAGACATGTCCCTGGAACAGATTGATAGAAACACAGAGTGGGTAGAGCAAGGAGAAACATGTGTATTACAAGAAGCCACACGTAGGGTTCAACCATGCCGAAATTGAATGTTCCATGCACAATTAAGGCACACAAGCATTGAATGAAGGCTTTCCTCTTTTCAGAAGTCTTTTCCAGAGCTTCTAGTGAGCTCCGGTGTCATCTTCTCCATCTGACAAGCCCCTGGCTCAACTGATGTGTAGCCCCAGAAAGGGTCTCCAACATGCGTTCTTCTAGTGAGCTCCACTGTCATCTTCCTGATCTGTCAAGCCTCTGGTTCAATTCATGTGTAAGCTCAGGAAGGTTCTCCAACAAGCATTCTTCTAGTGAGGTCCACTGTCTTCTTCTAGTGAGCTCCACTGTCATCTTCTCTATCTGGCAAACCTCTGACTCAACTCATGTGCAAGCTCAGAAATGTTCTCCAACAAGCATCCTTCTAATGAGCTCCACTGTCCTCTTCTAGTGACTTCCACTGTCATCTTCTCCATCTGGCAAGCCTCTGGCTCAGCTCATGTGTAGGCCCAGAAATGTTCTCCAACAAGCATTCTTCTAGTGAGCTCCACTGTCATCTTCTCCATCTGGCAAGTCTCTGGCTCAACTCATGTGTAGGTCCAGAAATGTTCTCCAACAAGCATTCTTCTAATGAGCTCCACTGTCCTCTTCTAGTGAGTTCTCCTGTCGTCTTCTCCATCTGACAAGCCTCTGGCTCAACTGATGTGTAGCCCCAGAAAAAGTCTCCAACAAGCATTCTTCTAGTGAGCTCCACTGTCCTTTTCTAGTGAGCTCCACTGTCCTCTTCCAGTGAGTTCCACTGTCATCTTCTCCATCTGACAAGCCCCTGGCTCAACTCACGTGTAGGTCCAGCAATGTTCTCCAACCAGCATTCTTCTAATGAGCTCCACTGTCATCTTCTCCATATGACAAGCCTCTGGATCAACTCACGTGTAAGCTCAGAAATGTTGTCCAACAAGCATTCTTCTAATGAGCACCATAGTCTTTTTCTAGTGAGCTCCACTGTCATCTTCTCCATCTGGCAAGCCTCTGGCTCAACTGATGTGTAGACCCAGAAATGTTCTCCAGCAAGCGTTCTTCTAATGAGCTCCACTGTCTTCTTCTAGTGAGCTCCACTGTCATTTTCTCCATCTGGCAAGCCTCTGGCTCAGCTCATGTGTAGGCCCAGAAATGCTCTCCAGCAATCCAGCTCCTCTGGCAGTGAAGAGATCTTGGCAGGAGACCAAAGATGGAGTCTTGAATACCATCAGAACTGTGCAAGATAAAGTAGGAGGGCTGCCCAGCAGGGAAAAGTAGAGTGGAGGAGAACTGATGGTGGGAAAAATAGACGCTAACCACAAGGGCCAAGAGGTTGTGTGGAGGCATGCATTTCCTCTAAGATGAACCAGCCAGACAGTTTGGAGACAGTAGGCTATTAGAAGAAGGATGTGAATTCATTATCTTTCTCCCCACCTTCAACCCCTCCCTACCTTCCATTAGATTTCTCCCATTTCTTGAAGAACATTACTTATTCTTAAAGAATAAGGAATTGGGTTTGGCAACTGTTCTTCGTATGTTTTAACCATATCAAGAAATGAATATTCCCCCACCCCATTCCATTCAAAAATAGTCTCAATCCTGTCCTTCTTTGAAGAGGACCTGGACAATAAAAAGGTAAAGGTTCCCCTCGGACATATGTGCTAGTCGTTCCTGACTCTAGGGGGTGGTGCTCATCTCCGTTTCAAAGCCAAAGAGCCAGTGCTGTCCAAAGGTGTCTCCATGGTCATGTGGCTGGCATGACTCAACGCCAATAGCGCACAGAACGCTGTTCCCTTCCCACCAAAGGTGGTCCCTATTTTTTTACTTGCATTTTTTTTAACGTGCTTTTGAACGGCTAGGTTGGCAAAAGCTGGGACAAGTCATGGGAGCTCACTCCATTACGCAGCACTAGGGATTTGAATTGATAAACTGCTGACCGTTCCATCAACAAGCTCAGTGTCTTAGCCACTGAGCCGCCACATCCCATACCTGGACAATAGACAATAGAATTTTCCGTTTGAGTTCTCCCCCCATAAAGGATCAAAGAACTAAATTTTCTACTCAGCTAACAGTGATGAAAATGTTACCATGGAGGTGTCTCATCGTGACCTGATCATCAGAGCAAACACAACCGAAGGTGCTCTGCTGTAAAATGAAATTACCAATATCCTGTAATTAGTCCTTAATTATTTATCATTTTTGTACTTAATTACCCTTATTCACCCAGTTAACACGTTATAAAACTCCTGGGCTGTGTTTATTAAATGTTAAGGGATCATTAGTGAATTAGTCTCAGCGCCAAAACGAGCTAATGAAATATCCGTGGAAATGCTGGTCGGCCGAGGCACCTGAAAAAGTGGACATTTTTTTTTTAGAAGAAGACAATCCAGATGTCATACAATCCCCCATCCCAGTTTCCCCCAGTAGTAAATGTGGCAGGTTTGAAGGCTGAATGGAAAAGATGGCTTCCAGGTCTGATGCTGTTCTGACTTTAGAAAGGATACAGCACTATCTTAGTCCCGGCAAACCTCTTTTATTCATGCGGCTGTGAATTATCGCCATTTGCAGTCCGAAAGGCTTCACAAGCAGTCTTTCAGGGGAATGTTTATAAACACCCACCTTATCTCCCTTGGAATGATGCCAGAGAGCTAATTACCAAATGCAAGGCAAGGCAAGCACAGAGTCAAACAGAGCTTTTCCAGAGCTGTTACCAACCAGATGAACTAATTGCTTCCTGCAAAAGCTTATGTCCTGTTTGCTCCTCTTTTATGTCTTACGAGAGGGGCCAATCATCTCCAAGCCTTACTCCCAAGTCAACCCTGTTTTCTTAATTGTCCTTGTCTTCTGGCAGCTCTGCGCATGCGCACGCTGGGAACAGGCTCCGGCTGTTCTTTTGCCTTGCTGATGTCAAACTCTGGAGGCTCCGGAGACAGCAAAGAACTACCAGATGGCCTTGGCCCCCTCTCTGCCTCTGACACAGAGCCCTTGTCCGAGCCTTCCCTAGACTCCAGGACTGGCCCATGTTCCTCCCCAACCTCCTCACTGTCCGAATCTGCTGCCAGATCTGCTGGCCGCTGGAGGGCCACAACAGACACTGACCAAGAATGGTCTACTGAAAAATGGTGAAAGAAGTATTTAGCTCAGGAAGAAAGAAAATTGAGGAAACATAAACTGGGTTCCTCAAAAGTTTGTCTGGCTCCAATTAAATGAATCAGCTCTGGTTGGATGTTTAAAATATGCACCAAGCCAAAAACCATGGTTAATGTCCATGTTCCCACCAGGCCTAATAGTGATATCTGCACTTTATTACAGAGATGTTGGGTTGCCTTTCACTGCAGATATTTAAGAAAAGTCAATTTTATGGTTGCCTGCCTAGACTTGGAAGCAATTGAGCAAGGGAATTATTACCTTCCTCGCCCAGCCCAAGCTACCAAATCTGGATTGAAAAAATCCCGATGACCTCTAAACGGCAGCAAAGAGATCCAGAAAACTCTAGTGCTTTGGTGACATCTAGTGGTCCTCCAAATGCTTAGATCCAGAGATCTTCCAGATCTACCTTCAGGTCCATGATTACGTGATATTGTTTCTTTAAAAAAAAACAATTGACCAAGCTTCATTTTAGCTCCACCAAATCCTGTGTGCAATCATCTTTTTGAACTGTCTCTCTCTGGTGTCATGTCAAGGTTCTCCAGTTTTGTACAGCGCAACAATCAATCAGAACAGAGCTGGAAAGGACCTTGGAGGTCTTCTAGTCCAGCCTCCTGCTCTAGCAGGAGATCCTATACCATTTCAGACAAGTAGTTGATCCTCCACAGTCCTCCAGTGATGGAGCAACATAACTTCTGAAGGGAAGCTCTTCCACTGGTTAATTGTCCTCACTGTTAGGAACTTTCTCCTCAATTCCAGGTTGCTTCTCTCCTTGATCAGTTTCCACCCATTGGTTCTTCTCCACCTTCAGGTGCTTTGGGGAATAGCTTGACTCCCTCTTCTTTGTGGCAACCCCTCAAATACTGGAAGACCACTATAATGTCACCCCTAGTCCTTCTTTTCTCTAGACTGGCCATACCCAATTCCTGCAACTGTTCTTCATAAGTTTTTGTCTCTAGGGCCTTTAATCATCTTAGTGGCTCTTCTCTGCACTTTTGCCTTGCCTTAGTATCTCTTGCCTTGATGGATCATTCTGCCTGTAAAAATATCAAGGATGTATGGGCAGTACTCCATAGGAAATTTCAGGTTGATGGCTGCGATGTATTCCATCCAGCTTATTTTTTCCTTTCAGATGACCTGGAAGAGATCACCCAACCGTCCTCTTTGCTGTTTGAGGGCCACTTAGATTTCCAAACGATCCTGCCTGCTGTTTGTTTGTTTGTTTGTTTGTTTGTTTGTTTGTTTGTTTATTTATTTATTTATTTATTTATTTATTTATTTATTTATTTATTTATTTATTTATTTATTTTATTTATTTATTTTAGAACTTACAGTAGTGTCCAAAATTGTGGAAACCTTTTGGGAAAAGTGTATTTTCTAAAACTAGCTAATGACACACTTCGTTCTTGGAGTAGTACCATAAAATTATATATCAATGGAAAGAGAATTTAATCAAGAATGTACTGCAATAACTTTTATGAAGGATTTGCTATTAGAATAGCAGTTACGGTATAAAGAAGAAAAGGGAAACACGTAGAAAAAACAAGATATACAAAAACGATCACCGTAGAAAAACGAGATATACAAAAACGTATAGTTAATACTTAGTTGAGTAACGTTTAGCATGAATGACAGCCTTACAACGTCTTCCCATGGAGTGAACCAAGTCTTTTAGTTCTGCGGTTGTTATCATGTGAAACCAAGATTGAAGGATGGCTTCTATTAACTGGGTTTTATTGCTGGGTCGCTTCTGACTAACAAGTTTCTTTATTCGGCTCCATAAATTTGCAATTGGGTTAAGGTCTGGGCTATTCCCAGGCCATTCCAGCAGTGGAATAGGATTATCTTGAAACTCCAAAAGAAAAGTGGTGTCATTAGCCATCAAACTTCAAAAATACACTTTTCCCAAAAGGTTTCCACAATTTTGGACACTACTGTACTTTTTTTAATTTTTTTTTTTGATTCTGAAAACAAGTCTTAAAATCTTCAGACCTAGATAGAAACAGATGCCAAGAGATTTGATGGCTGGTGCCAACCGTGCACCTCTGTTCCACCTACCAGCTGCCACTGCCTAAATTATGAATGGATGGAAAATTTCCACATAGCATTCAAAGAGTCTGAAATATATATTTTTATGACTATTTGGGGAGAGGCTTCCACATTTCCGGGGGGCGATGGGGGTGGTGAGACAAGTTCTAAATGATTCACGAGAGATCAGATTTGATTAAACCAAAATGTGTGTTGGTAGAAATAGCCTCTTCCCTTCCCCTTCTCTTCTTCTTCTTCTTTTAAAACTAAATCCTGCAATTGTTTAATGCTAAGCAAGGGCAGACTTCACGGTGGGAGATATGAAGCTATCTTCGCATAAGAGGGAAAGGAAGAAACAGCAAAATTTTCCTTCGCAGGAAGATTATCTCCCGAAACAATTGGAGCATATTTAACCATGCGTGAACTGTACCTTGTGAAGTCCAGCTATCTGGCCAAAAATCTCAAAATACAGTCTAGCGGGAGAAACGAGGTAAAAATTAGAAGTGCTGATTCGAACGGAGGCTCCGTGGGAGACAGAGTAGCTCCTGCCCATAACCAGCTTTTAAATATTTTATTATTTTATTCATTCAGTCTGTGGAAGGAAAAGTGCTTCGTCAAGCACAGATGGAAACGAACAGACGGAGAGTAGTGGAGAATGTTAAGAGAGGATTCAAAGAAGGAAGGAAGGAAGGAAGGAAGGAAGGAAGGAAGGAAGGAAGGAAGGAAGGAAGGAAGGAAGGAAGGAAGGAAGGAAAGACGGAGGAAGACAGGGAGGGAGGGAGGGAGGGGGAAAGGAAGGGAGAACAAAGGAGGCAGTGCTGAAATCCATTTTTTTTTTTACTATCAGTTCTGTGGTCGTGGTTTGGTGGGCATGGCAGGGGAAGGATACTGTAAAATCTCCATTCCCTCCCCACTCTGGGGCCAGCCAGAGGTGATATTTGCCGGTTCTCTGAACTATTCAAAATTTCCACTACCGGTTCTCCAGAACCTGCTGGATTTCACCCCTGGAAGGAGGGAGAGAGGGAGGGAGGTTGGGAGGGAGGGAAGGAAGGAAGGAAAGAAGGGAAAAAATGGAGAGAGGGAGGGAGGGAGAAAGGAGGAAGGAAAGGGGAGGGAGGGAGGGGGAAAGGAAGGAAGGAAAGAAGGGAGAGAGGGAGGGAAAGAAGAAAGGAAGGGAGGAAAGAAGGGAGGGAGGGATGGAAGGAGGGGGAAAGGAAGGGGGCAAGGGATGGAGAGAGGGAGGGAGGGAGGAAGAAAGAAAGAAGGAGGGAGGGAGGGAAGAAAGGATGGGAAAGAAAGAAGGAGGAAGGAAGGAGGGAAGGTAGGTTGTAGATGACAAAAAGAGTTTTGGAAAGAAAGCTGGATATGTTGTTGGGTTTTAGGAATCCTGGAAATTGGGATTCCCCCTCCCCCACCCCCAAATTAGCTCATATTTTGGAACATCCTATCTATCAGCCCAAATTCTGGAAGAGCAGTGTGAATTCACATCCTTCCTACTGGCATTCTTAAAAACTGGCATTGTTGAAGTAGATCCCATTCTTCTCAATTAAAAGGCGATTAATTAAGCCAAAGACTAGGAAATACTCCTACTTAGTCTTTGACAAGAGTTTTACATGGGGCCTATCATATTTCTGGCCTCTGTTTATAATCCAATCTTTTCTCCATAATCCAAAAAATCAGGAAGCTGCTTATTGACGAGTAGCATAGAAAGCAAAACATTTTTTATAATATTTTATTTTATTTTATTTTATTTTAATACAAACATTTCATTTTTCATTAAAGAGTGTGTCATCTGGGTACAAATATTTTGTGCAATAACAATTAAGATTTACAGCCATATTTAATATTTTGTCATTCTTATTGACACTCTATTGTCACTCTATATTCTTAACTTAATACTAATACCTTAAAAGGTAAAGGTTCTCCTCGCATATATGTGCCAGTCGTTCCCTACTCTAGGGGGCGGTGCTCATCTCCATTTCAAAGCTGAAGAGCCAGCACTGTCCAAAGACATCTCCGTGGTCATGTGGCCGGCATGACTCAATGCCAAAGGCGCACAGAACGCTGTTCCTTTCCCACCAAAGGTGGTCCCTATTTTTCTACTTGCATTTTTTTTTTAACCTGCTTTCGAACTGCTAGGTTGGCAGAAGCTGGGACAAGTCATGGGAGCTCACCTCGTTACACAGCACTTGGGATTTGAACTGCTGAATTGCCGACCTTACAATCGACAAGCTCGGCATCTTAGCCACTGAGCTACCGCGTCCCTTACTAATACCTTACATACCTACGATTATAACAATCCTCTGCTTAGCTTATTTAACTTTATTAAAACATTTTCTATATTTCACTTCTCTGCCTTTCTTTCTAATTTTCATATTTGTTCTCTAACCATTGATAGAATAATTCCCATATACTATAATAATCAGAATCTTCCTTTTCTTTAATTGCAAGTGTTAATCTATTCATTTCTGTACATTCTCTTGTTGTTGTTGTTAGTTGCAAAGTCGTGTCCAACCCATCGCGACCCCATGGACAATGTTCCTCCAGGCCTTCCTGTCCTCTACCATCCTCCAGAGTCCATTTAAGCTTCAGTGACTCAATCCAGCCACATTCTAATATTTTCTTAATAACATTCTCATCCTAGGGAATCTCTTCACTTTTCCAATTTTTTTAAAAAGTGTTTCTAGATTTGGTGTATTGTGCAGCCCGGGGGTCTGCAACCTTAAACACTCAAGGAGCCATTTGGACCCGTTTCCCACAGAAAAGAAAACACCGGGAGTCACAAAACCCTTCCCGTGCCTGACTATTTCTTGAGCAGCCACAAAACTAGCATATGTCGTTGAATTAAACGTTCTGTTTTCTTCTGAAACTTTTCTTTTCTTGGATTTATCCATGGTTGGCCTACCGGGGGTTGAAAAGCTCAATAAATCGTGTACCGGTGGGTTTCACACATTGGTGGTTGTGACGCATATTTTGAGTGATAGGGAGCCGCAGCAGAGGGGTGAAAGAGCCACATGTGGCTCCCAAGCTTCAGGTTGCTGACCCCTGGTGTAGCTCAACAATGCTGTTGGATATACACAGCTCAGAAACCCCAAAGCATCCATTTTTCCTCTATAGATGATGTGTCTCAATCCACACATTTATCATCTCGAGCAAATGGCATTCTTTCTTGACATCCATAATAGGCACCTTGATGTAGCCTGGATGGCCAACCAGAGATGAGAAGCCACATGGGACCATGACTTCAGGACAATTTCACCAGGACAAAAAATTAATTCGTTTATGAATCCCCATCTCCATTCTTTCCTTTTCTTTTCTCAAAGATGGTCTGCTTTGTTCTTCTGATTTCTGTTTCCTTAGTTCTACTCAATTTCCTTGAGTTGCCACCCGTGTGACTAATTGTCCCCTTGTGTTGTGTTGAGGCGCCTAGTTCGGATAGGTGTGAACCAAGGAAGGGAGAAAGGGGTAAATTGGTCTCTTGAGATCTTTGACCAAAGATAATTGACATCACGGGGACCGATGTGCCTATTCTGAGATCTGGCAGGTCACGAGGGATCAATTTTCTAGGGATGAGACCTGAACTCTTAAGCAAATCTGCCTTCTTCTTTGTCCAATTAGCAGAAAGCTTGGTACCTGTCCTTCCCACCTTAGAAACCTGAGGTTAAGGATGCAGTTGAAGTTCCTACCTTCAATAAGGTAAAGGTAAAGGTTCCCCTCGCACATATGTGCTAGTCGTTCCTGACTCTAGGGGGCGGTGCTCATCTCCGTTTCAAAGCCGAAGAGCCAGCTCTGTCCGAAGACGTCTCCGTGGTCATGTGGATGGCATGACTCAATGCCAAAGGCGCATGGAACGCTGTTCCCTTCCCACCAAAAGGGGTCCCTATTTTTCTACTTGCATTTTCTACCTGCTTTCGAATTGCTACGTTGGCAGAAGCTGGGATAAGTCACGGGAGCTCACCCTGTTACGCGGCACTAGGGATTCAAACCGCTGAACTGCCGACCTTTCAATGGACAAGCTCAGTGTCTTAGCCACTGAGCCACCGTGTCCCTTATTTATCATTTATAATATTATTTATTTATTTACATTATTATTCATTATTATCATTTGCAATAGCTAAATTAAATTAAATTAAATTAAATTAAATTAAATTAAATTAAATTAAATTAAATTAAATTAAATTAAATTAAATTAAATTAAATTAAATTAAATTAAATTAAATTCTGCAAACAGTTTTGGTCACCACACTACAAAAAAGATGTTGAGACTTTTGAAGAACAACTAAGATGATCAAAGGCCTGGAGACTAAAACGTATGACGAACGATTGCAGGATTTGGGTTCGGCTAGTTTAGAGAAAAGAAGAATTAGGGGAGTGACATGATAGCAGTCTTCCAATATTTGAGGGGCTGCCACAAAGAGGAGCGGGATCAATCTATTCTCCAAAGCACCTGAGGGCAGGACAAGAAACCATGGATGGAAACTAATCAAAGAGAGAAGCAATTTGGAATTAAGGAGAAACTTCCTAACAGTGGGGACAATTAACCAGTGGAACCACTTGCCACCAGAAGTCATGGGTGCTTCATCACTGTAGGTTTTTAATTTATTTATTAATTATTGATTTATTGGTTATTTATACGCCGCCCTTCTCTGGAGACTCAGGGCGGCTTACAATGCGTTAAGCAATAGCCTTCATACTTTTGTATATACCTGCTTAGTAGGGCTTTCGGGGCCCCCCTAAGCGGTGTTCTTTTTTATACAAAGTCAGTTTATTGCCCCCACAATCCGGGTCCTCATTTTATCTACCTCGGAAGGATGGAAGGCTGAGTCAACCTTGAGCCTGGTGAGATTCGAACTCGCAGTAATTGCAGGCAGCTGGCAGCTAAGTGCTCTTTAACAGCGTTTTAGTCCACTGCGCCACCAGGCTTTTAAGAAGATCCTGGACAGCCACTTGTCTGAAATGGTACGGGGTCTCTCTTCTTGAGCAAGGGGCTGGACTAGAAGATCTCCAAGGTCCCTTCCGGCTCTCTTCTGTTCTAAACTCTCAGCGTACAAGGGGGAAAAAAAATATTGGGATGCCATAAATAATTCTGAAAAAAAAACCCCATGAAATTATTGTAAGTTTACCAGACAGGGTGGCATGTTAACAGCTTGAATATGATGAAATGTGGAAGGATTCTGAATGGTTGGGAGAAAATTGGATAATGTTACATACCTGCATAAGGCTACATTGAGAATTAAGTTCTTAACATGCCCCCAACTTCCATTCTCATCTGTACAACGTCCAAGGGAAATCTTGCATTTTATTACTCAGCTTTTGACAATTCTTTGCTCTTCCCCTCCAGGTATAAAGTTTGACTTTGGGGAGCTTAGCTAGGGAAGTTGTCTTTTACGACCCCGAAAATGTATATTTATTTTCACTTTGGTAACGAAGAGGAGCACATATTCCCAGGTCTGGTATTAGCGATCAGCAGGGTTGTGGGGTTTTTTTTTTTTTAACATACTGGAAAAAGTAATTTCGTCTAATTGTTCTCCTAATTATTAAATTAGTGAGTCATAAAATGTAGTGTGAGATTTACAGGTATGGGATTTCGGTCGTTCCAGAATTTGATGCATTGTGCATATATACTTGTAATGTTTATGGATTTGTTTATTTGCAATAATTTTAGACCACCTTTGAGGCTGGAAAACCCTCCCCAAACACTAGAGGATATGAAATAGTGTGAGGCAGAGAAATCAAAATACGACCCTTTGCTAATAAAGAGAGAGGGGGGAGGGAGGGAGGGACATACACACAGAGAAAGGAAGAAAAGAAATCAGAAGAGAATGTGCCACAGTAATAGTAGCCGTCCCAAAAAGCACAGTGGGGCAGAACTTGTTAGAAATCACTGACAGTTAGACAGTTTTTCTTTCTTTCTTTCTTTCTTTCTTTCTTTCTTTCTTTCTTTCTTTCTTTCTTTCTTTCTTTCTTTCTTTCTTTCCTTCTCTTTCTCTCTCTCTTTCTTTCTTTTCTTCTTTCCTTTCTTCTCCTTCCTTGCTTGCTTGTTCACTTCTATCTCATTCCTTCCTTCTCTTTTTCTCTCTCTCTCTCTTCTTTCTTTCCTTCCTTCCTTCTCTCTTTCTTTTTTTATCTCTCTCCCTCCCCTCCCCTTCTCTCGCTCTTTCTCCTTCTCTCTTCCTCCTTCTCTCTCCGCCATTTCCTTCCTCCCTCCCTTCCCTTCCTTTCCTTTCTCACTTTTCTTTCTTTCCTTCTTTCCTTCCTTCTCTTTTTCTTTTCTCTCTCTCTCCCTCCCCTCCCCTTCTCTCTCTCTCCCTCTTTCTTTTTTCTTTCCTTACCTTTTTTCCTTCCTTCTTTTCTTCCTCTTCTCCTTTCTTCCTTCCTTTTTTACTTCTTTCTTTCTTTCCTTCCTTCCTTTCCTTTCCTTCCTTCCTTGCTTGTTTGCTTGCTTCTTTCTCATTCCTTCTTTCTCATTTTCTTTTTTCTCTTTCTTTCTTTCTTTCTTTCTTTCTTTCTTTCCTTCCTTCCTTCCTTCCTTCCTTCCTTCCTTCCTTCCTTCCTTCCTCACTTCCTCCTCTCTCCCTTCCCTTCCCTTCTCTCACTCTTTCTCTCTCTCTCTTCCTCCCTCTCTCTCTCTGCCATCTCCTCCCTCCCTCCCACCCTCTTCTTCCTTCCCATCATGCTGATTCTGAGGACCAATTTCAAATCAGTAAAAAGCTCATGTTCTACATAAAATATTTTTCACTTGAAAAAAAAAAATCTCTGTCTCCTGATTCTCCTCTCGGATTTACCCCCAAGCTACGTGTCTCAATATTCCTACACGGGGCGTGTTATTCAAATTATAAGTCATTAACATCTCCTTGTCCATTCTTCGCGCCAGTGTAGCGGGATCTTATCTTCTGCCAGGACCATCGTGGAAGGGACAATTTTTCTCCCACTCCCTAGTTGGCCTCAAGGGACTTCTGCTAACACCTTTCCCTCACACTCTTTCATTAAGTGGCGATAAAAAATAAAAGTGAGAAGTTCTTTGGGCTGTCCGAGTTGGGATATTAATTGGGGTGGGCAGACAGCAGAGAGGAGTCGCTGTGAATGAGAAGCTCCCTTGTTGAGCTGTCACCTTCTCCGTGTCACTCGGGTCCCTCAGCTGGGTTGCTCAACCCGTTGGATATCCGACTTGGAGTAGCCGGCAGGCAAGACAAGCAACTGCCCCATCCTCAAACCAATCATTTTTTCTTCGCTAACCATCATTGTAAAGTCCACGGCAGCTCAGCCTCCAGCTTTTGAGTTTGACTCTACCAATTTTCTCTCCTTCTGCCCTTCTCCTAATTAACTTCGTTTAATTTGACGGAAGAACGTGTCGCGTTTGGCATCCTATAACATGGAGAACCTTCCAGGGTTCCTTCCAAGGGTGGGCTTCAAAATTTTTAGCAAGGGGTTCTCTGTCTGGTTGCTAGGTGGGCGTGGCCATGGTGGGCATGGCCTAGTCAGCCTCCTGCACCTTGGTGGAGGGGGATTTTTGCCCTCCCCGGGCACTGGAGGCTTTTCTTGGACGAAAACGGCATCCATAGACTCTGGAGGCCCATTTTTGGCCTTCCCAAACTTCCAGTAGGCCCATTTTTCACCCTCACTGAGCCTCCACACGCACCTTGCACTTACCTGCATCCAAAATGGGCTGTGTGGGGACTCCTGGGAGGGGCAGAGTGGGGTGGGCGGGGCCAGGCAGGTGTGGGATTTAGGGGTTTCTCCAAACTGCACAGAATCTTAGCTAGAGGTTCTCCCGAACCCCTGCAAACCCCCAGCAGCCCACCCCTGGTTCCTTCCATGAGAGCCTCAAGGGCTTTGGCACTTCCCTTGCTTGCAAGGAGTCTAAAGAGTACCTACTTATTACATCCCCCAGTTGCCTAACCCCATCCTTGGAACACAATAACAATGAAATAATGGCATCGGTGCTACAATTGTAGGAAGAAATAAATATCCATCTGGTTCAGCCCCAAGCCAGGAGGAAGACCCTGGAAACATGGAGGCTGATTGGAAAGATGGTTTAATAATGAAGCAGAACCACGAAGCCCATGGTTCTCTGGTGCATTTGAGCACATGGAGTTGAGAGCGAGGGGTATTTATATCTTCGCTTGGGCTTTGCACTTGAGCTTCCTGTTCCTGTGCAAGAACATGTATTCTATTGGCTATTGTCAGATTCCCATGGTGCTATGTACAAATCCTCGGAGTTTGTCTGAGCTAGGTTTGGTTGAAGTTTGACTGATACAATGAAGGGGCTTGTTGGGCAATTCCTATTATAATATTCTGCCTTTTTAATATTTCTCAAAATATTTCATACTTTTAGGAGAGGGTTGGGTGCTAACTTTCTACAATAGCTTCATGGAAAAGAGTTTCCTTACTTCCGAGGGCTTAACTTGAAGCAAAAGCCTTAAACCAGTTTTACACTTACGTACTTCCTTCGCCTTCAAACTGCAAAAAATACCCTGCATCCTTGAGCGGAAAATGAGAACACAGATTATGCCGCTGCGAATTCTAGAACATAAAGGGACAACACAGGGATCTGGAGACTTCTTAATGACTCTAGTTGACTCCTTCCTTCTTGGAAATTCAGCCTGCTTTTGTCAGTTTTCAAACCATCAGCTCGTCCCAAAGGTGCTTTTTCAAGAGGCAACTGGACCTTCGTTGGTTTTCCTAGAAGACATTTTGCTTCTTTTTCAAGGAGTTCAGAACTGAAACTTTGGACCTTGAAGAAGCTTCTTGGATGAGAAGAGAAACGTCTTCAAGGAATACAAAGGAAATCCAGTTGCCTCTTGAAAAAGCACTTTTGGATGACTGAAAAGCACCTGGATGACTGAGAATCTCCATAGACAATCATCACCTTGCTTTCCTTCTTCCTTCCTTCCTTCTTTCCTTCCTTCCTTCCTTCCTTCCTTCCTTCCTTCCTTCCTTCCTTCCTTCCTTCCTTCCTTCCTTCCTTCCTTCCTCAGAATATTTTCCATATCTTCTTTCCTTTGTTCTCTTACCTCCTTCCTTCTCAGAATATTTTCCATATTTTCCATTCTTCTTTCTCTGATCTCCTTCCCTCCTTCCCTCCCTCCTTCCTTCTCTCCTTCCCTCCCTCCCTCCTTTCCTTCTCAGTATATTTTTCATATCTTCTTTCTTTCTCTTATCTCCTTCCTTCCTTCTCAGAATATTTTCTATGTCTTCTTTCCTTCTTTCTCTTATCAACTTCCTTCCCTTCTTCCTTCCTTTCCTCCCTCCCTCCCTCTTTCCTTTCCTTCCCAGAATATATTTCGTATCTTCCCTCTTTCTTTCTTTTATCTCCTTCTTTCCTGCCTGCCTGCCTTCCTTCCTTCTCAGAATATTTTCCATATCTTCTTTCCTTCTTTCTCTTATCTCCTTGCTTCCTTCCTTCCTTCTTTTCTTCCTTCCTTCCTTCCTTCCATCCATCCATAAAGGTGAAGCTATTTACACCTACTCCTATCTTCACACTCCTGCAAAATACACTTTTTTTGTTTCTTTTTCAACTTCACACCGGAGAGAAATAAGAGGAAGCTGAGCCCCGCCTGGCAGAGAAAAGGCATCTAAGGAAGCCTTAATTGATTATATGTCCATGTTTCCTGAGATGCGTCTAACAAGACTTTTGGGTGAGATCTGTTCTCTCCCCAGGAGAAGCAACACAAGAGCTGGGTAGGAAGCTGTTGCTCTGATGTTAGTGCGTCTCTCTTGTGTAAAGGGCCTGCACAAGCATGAATATTTTCATGCAGAGTGCAGGAATTCTGGTACGATCCAGTATTCTTTGCAGGCTTCTTTCCATCGTAAAAATTGGTTCAGAACTATTTTTTTTGGGGGGGGGGTTGTTGTTTTTCCCAACCTGCCAGGAAAAATTTATCCTTTAAAAATTGCAGCACAGCTGTTGCCTCATTCTTTGCAGATTGGTTCTAATAATTTAGAATTGCCAAAGCTGTTTTCTGTACGGTAATAGCAAGCGCGTTGAACGAAATATTTGAACCCCAGAGAAAAAGCAGCGAGTACTTTCCAGGTCTTGGAGTTTCCATTTGAATTAAGTCTGGGGTGGGGTGGGGGGTTTAAGGTGCTCCACAAAGAAAATATATTACAATAACTGATGATCTTGCCTGCCTGTCTCCATTTCCTGGAGATTTATTTGCAGCAAACGACTAAATTCAGCCAAATGAAATGTTCTACGCATTTTTCAGCAACAAGTGGGGTCTCGAGTGACTCAAAACACTCTTGTTTTTTAAACATTTAGGTTGCCAGCAAGATTGGATATGGGCTGACCTCATTAAAGGCAATTAAATCCTAACTAGAATAAAGCAGATCCTAGCAATTAAAGTTGGCAAATCTCAGGAACAGGGGGGGGGGGGATATATCCATCGTTTCGTACGTAGTTTCCAGACACCCTTTACCTTGCTCATTATTCCTTCCCTGAAAAGGAATTAAATAATAAGACTTTGATGCTTTCTGAGTGAGGGCAGTCGATGCTTAGATTTGAGAAATATAAACTTAACGAAGTGTCAAGAGTAACTGTCAGCATTCCAGAAAAATCCAACTCCAATTAAAAACTCCAAGACAAACATTTTCTCAAAGTTCCATTTAGGAGAGTAGGTATACTGGCACATATAGGTATATTGAGAGTTCCAGGTTTTTCCCTCAATAAATCAAAGCCCCCAAATCCATCCCCTGCACCCATCAGTCCATCACATGGCCCAATCACCATCCGCCCCCATCTTGAGACATCACTCCAACCACTCCTTCTCCAGATGCAGGATTATCCTGACCTTGACCAAAAGGAAGAATGCTATCTTGTCTAACTCAGGCGTCTGCAACCTTAAACACTCAAAGAGCCATTTGGACCCATTTCCCACAGAAAAGAAAACACCGGGAGCCACAAAACCTGGGTGGGCGTGGCCAACTCAACGTCACTCACTTCCACCAGTCACATGACCACCGCTTCTAGCCATGCCTAACCAGCTGGTCATTAGGGCACAGAACCAGTTGTTAAAAAACACCGGGAACCACATAACCCTTTTGACATCTCTCCCTTTTCCCTCCCTCCCTCTCTCTCTGTATCTCTCTATGCCTCTCTCTCTCTCCCGCTCTCTCCGTATAACCCTTTTGACATCTCTCCCTTTTCCCTCCCTCCCTCTCTCTCTGTATCTCTCTATGCCTCTCTCTCTCTCCCGCTCTCTCCGTATCTCTCTGTCTCTGCCCCAGCCACTCCTCCATCACCCGCCGTCTCCCTTACCTTCTCAGGCCAGGCGACAAGTGACTGGGAGGGGAGAGTGAGGTGCAGGGCCAGCCTGTGGTAGGATCATCCGAGAGGGAGCCACAGCAGAGGGCCCAAAGAGTCACATGTGGCTCCTGAGCCACAGGTTGCTGACATTTGGTCTAACTACATTCCCTCTACTAAATCCCCCACCCCTTCATGAGGGATGACGAGCTTGCCCCCATCAGGTAAAAAAACAACCCTGATGCGGCCCTCAATGAAATTGACTTTGTTGAAATTGAGTTTGTTCTTGTTCTAGTCCAACCTTCTCCCAGACAAATGGCTGTCCAGTTTCTTCTTAAAAACCTCCATTGTTTGAGCACCCACAACTTTTGGAGGCAAGTTATTCTATCGATTGATAGTTTTCACTGTCAGGAAATTTCTCCTGAGTTCTAAGTTTCTTCTCTCCTTGATTAGCTTCCACCCATTGCTTCATGTCCTGCCTTCAGGTGTTTGGAGAATAGTTTGAATGCTCTTCTTTGGGGCATCTCCTTAAATATTGGAACGCTGCTATCATATCACCCCTAGTCAGGGGTGAAATCCAGAAGGTTCTGACAGGTTCTGGAGAACCGGTAGCAGAAAGTTTGAGTAGCTCAGAGAACTGGCAAATACCACTTCTGGCTGGCCCCAAAGTGGGGTGCGAATGGAGATTTTGCAGTATCCTTTCCCTGGCATGCCCACCAAGCCACGCCCACCGAACCAGTAGTAAAAAAAATTGGATTTCACCACTGCCCCTAGCCCTATTTTTTTTTTCACTAGACTAGACACACTTTGCCAGAGTATGATATTAAAAGACAAGGTTTTACTGATGCATAAAATCAAAGATGATCTTGCAGAGGATTAGATGGGCGAGAAAGGCAGAGTGTGTTAATTGGAGCACCAGCAAATAAATAACTAGAGAGGCCAATGTTTAACTAAAGTTTGCAAGAATTTCCATAGCCTGGAAAAATGAGTTGCCATTAAAAGCGAAATGACTGTTCCTCAGGGGCAAAAGCACTGCTCCTAATTTAATTTTCAGTTAAATCATTACTGAAATAGACTTCTGTTTCTCTTCCACTGTTGTTCTTGAAATTTCTCGGGTTACTCCCAAATCTAATCATGGATACGTTGGTCTTTTACTGTGAATTCATTGCATTTTTTTAAAAAATAAAAGAGATGGGGATCATTTAAAGTTTTGGTATTGTTGTTTATAGGGACATAGTTGCTCAGTGGCTAAGATGCTGAGCTTGTCGATCGAAAGGTCGGTAGTTCAGCGGTTCAAATCCCTAGCGCCGCATAACAGGGGGAGCTCCCATGACTTGTCCCAGCTTCTGCCAACCTAGCAGTTCGAAAGCAGGTAAAAAATGCAAGTAGAAAAATAGGGACCACCTTTGGTGGGAAGGGAACAGCGTTCCATGCACCTTTGGCGTTGAGTCATGCCGGCCACATGACCACGGAGACGTCTTCGGACAGCGTTGGCTCTTCAGTTTTGAAATGGAGATAAGCACCGCCCCCTAGAGTCGGGAATGACTAGCACATATGTGCGAGGGGAACCTTTACATTTACCTTTATTGTTGCTTCTAATTGTAGGAAGAGAAGGGAAAACAAATTGGATCCATTCATCAATTTAAGAATAGGGTTGTATTTACCCCTCAAAACATTTAAAACACGACATCCTTAAGCCATCACGTGGCTTAGTAAAAGAACTTTATTATTAATTCAGCAGACTTCCGCATACAAATAAATAAATACTGCATCTGTAGGGCAACTCAACGTCTATCACACCTCCATGCACACAAGAAACCAAAAAGCGTTACAATTTATTATCTGGCAAGAAAAAAATTCTGTAAATCCGTTTCGATAAAGGATTTAGCTGTTCCCGAGTTTATCCAACATCCATGCATGGAAATGCTTGGTTTGATTTGGGGCTCAGATACAGTCTGTCAATCCAGCTAATTATACTCTGTGCAATAAACTGTGTTTAAACAAACCAGGACGTACTGATTGCGTTCCCATGGGTTTGTTTACCATTTGTCTCAACTGAAATTTAAAACATGGTTATGCCAATAGTTTTAGTTTACCTTATTGTCATCGCTCCTTGTACAACAAAATTAAATGCCATCTTCCGGGAATGTTATAACTATAAAAAATAAAACACAAACACACATCCTTCAATAACCAGGTTAAGAAGCTCATGTGACTGTAGCTGCTATGTATTCCACTAATTGCAGTGATGAATTAGTAAGATCCCTTATAAAGATAAAGGTTCCCCTCACATATATGTGGTACTCGTTCCTGACTCTAGGGGGCAGTGCTCATCTCCATTTCAAAGCCGAAAAGCCAGCGCTGTTGGAAGATGTCTCCGTGGTCATGTGACTCAATGCCAACGGCGCACGGAACGCTGTTCCCTTCCCACCAAAGGTGGTCCCTATTTTTCTACTTGTATTTTTTTTACCTGCTTTCGAACTGCTAGGTTGGCAGAAGCTGGGACAAGTCACGGGAACTCGCCCTGTTACACGATGCTAGGGATTCGAACCATTGAACTGCCGATCTTTTGATCGACAAGCTCAGCATCTTAGCCACTGAGCCACCGCATCCCCAAAACTTGGAGCTTTTAGCCTAGTAAGGAGTATATTGAGAAAGCGATGCCTTCTCGTTTCACTGGGTGCCTTCATTGTTGGCTGTTCCAAATCGGAGTAAAGATTGGATCAACCGAGTGACATTAAGATGAGCTCAGAAAGTTTGTCTTTAGAAATCGCTGCTTTCTCATCTCTTGAACAGCTCCAGAAGGCCAGGAATGTAGCGTCATGTTCCCAAGCCTCGTGGAATGTAATTTAGACCAACTGATTTATTCCACGAGGGCAGGTGGACTCCATAAAGAATTTTTAAAGGCGTTATTTACTGGGGGACATTAGCAGAGCAACAGAAGAAAAATAAGAGAGAGATCAGGCGGGTTCAGGAATTCTTTTGGGATCCCTCTGGAGATCGTCGGATAAAGGCTAAGAATTGTCGCCAAACGCAGAAGGCAGAACAGTCCTCATTACAAAGGCATCTTTCTAAAAAAAATCAACAACATTCTCTTTCTCATGCCTTCACATCTTTTGCAGAATCTCATCTGCGGGTGTCATTTCACCCTTCCCTCAATCAATCTCTCCTTCTTAACCTTTCCCGCTGTCTTGAGGTTTCATAGCTAAGGCAGAAGAGCAGCAATAGTCCGAGCCTGCAAAGATGAAATTAGGAAAGCTAAGGCTCAAAATGAACTAAGGCTTGTGACAAAAGTGAAAAATAACCAAACCCCCCCCCCCTGCCTCCAAAAAACAAAAACCTGAAGCTTCTTTCAACATATGAAAAACAAGAGGAAAAAAGTCAAGGAAATTATTGGACCATTAATGGGACAAGGTGACGAGCAACAGGGAGAAAGTACAACTGCTTTTCTCATCTCCGTTTCAAAGCTGAAGAGCCAGTGCTGTCCGAAGACGTCTCCATGGTCATGTGGCCGGCATGACTCAATGCCAAAGGTGCACGGAACGCTGTTCCCTTCCCACCAAAGGTGGTCCCTATTTTTCTACTTGCATTTTTTACCTGCTTTCGAACTACTAGGTTGGCAGAAGCTGGGACAAGTCACGGGAGCTCACCCCGAACTGCCAAACTGCCAACCTTTTGATCGTGAAGCTCAGCGTCTTAGCCACTGAGCCTCCTGCATCCCTCCTAACTATAGACAAGAGCAAAAGGGAGTTAGTACAATGATACTAAAAGAAAGCTATGCTTTCGAAGCATCGTCTTCCAAATTAAATGCTGAGCAGGTACTTAAATGTTCACTCTGTTTATCTAGGCTAGGGGGAAAAAAATAACAGGCACTCAGTTGGCCCTTAACTGCTTAAGGAATGGATTAGCAACTTTCTTTCTTTCTTTCTTTCTTTCTTTCTTTCTTTCTTTCTTTCTTTCTTTCTTTCTTTCTTTCTTTCTCTTTTTTCTTCTCCCTCCCTTCCTTCCTATCTCTACCTACCTACCTATCATTCCTTCCTTCCTTTCTATCTATCTATCTATCTATCTATCTATCTATCTATCTATCTATCTATCCATCCATCCATCCATCTGCCCCTTCCTTCCTTCCTTCCCATCAATCCATCCATCCACCCCTTCCTTCCTTCCTTCCTTCCTATCTATCCATCCATCCATCCATCCATCCATCCACCCCTTCCTTCCTTCCTTCCTTCTTTCCTATCTATCCATCTATCTATCCATCCATCCATCCATCCATCCATCCATCCACCCCTTCCTTCCTTCCTTCCTTCCTTCCTTCCTGCCTGCCTGCCTGCCTGCCTGCCTGCCTGCCTGCCTGCCTATCTATCTATCTATCTATCTATCTATCTATCTATCTATCTATCTATCTATCCTGTTTCCCCTAAAATAAGACATCCCCTGATAATAAGCCCAATTTGGCTTTTGAGCACATACACTAAAATAAGCCCTCCCTGAAAATATTTAAACACATGAGCAGTTGGTCCCCGCCATTTCCTCTGGTTTCCTCCATGTACCCCAAAATAATAAGACCTCCCCGAAAATAAGGCCAAGCGCTTATTTCAGGGTTCAAAAAATATAAAACAGGGTCTTATTTTCAGGGAAACATGGTATTTATCTTTCCTTCCTTCCTTCCTTCCTTCCTTCCTTCCTTCCTTCCTTCCTTCCTTCCTTCCTTCCTTCCTTCCTTCCTTCCTTCCTTCCTTCCCTTCTCTCATCTCCTTCCTTCCTTCATTCCACCCATCCTTCCTTCCTTCCTTCCTTCCTCCCTCCCTTCCTTCCTCCCTCCCTTCCTTCCTTCTTGCTTTCCTGCTTTTTTGGTGTGTGTGTGTTTGTATTTGCATGCTCACCAAATTGTCCACATTTGTTCAAAATGGCTTCCAACGTGGCCAAAAGCTTTGCAACACAGCAGTGAAACTTTCAGTTGAGTGAGTTGCCAATTGTGCAATTGTGATAAATAAATGCAACAGTTGTTCGGCTTTTGTGTGGGTTTCTCCCCCCACCCCAACAGACTCCTTCAAAATGTTAGGCCATTAGAATTGTCGAACGTTTCTTGTTTGCCAATGCCAATACTTGTTTGCATAATGCACCTTGCCCATTGTTCTCTCGATGGGTTTTCCTAGAATAAGTTCAAGACTTGCCACCGTTCAATTCACCAGAACATGAATCCGATGATCCCAGATTTGGTCGTAATTGGTTGCATAGCGCTGGAGGGCAGGAAGGAAGGAAACGAAAAGAGATCAGCGGATACAGATGGGGAAATAGTTTTATTATTCCATGGAAGAGAATCTAATTTAAAAAGACAACAGAAAACCAAGGACTCTCCCTCGCTGTGTTTGGGGCTGCAAGAAACTATCAACTGATACATGAGTCCTTGACGTTTTTACAAGGTCAAGAGAAATGAAACTGCAGTGACGGGAGCAGATCTAGGAGAAAAATAAAAGTTTCTGCAATAAATGGCTGCATCTAACGCAATTATATCTTGAGGATTCACAACAGTTACCTAGAGGGATTGGGCAACAAATTAAAGAAGTCAAGTGGACAAGATTCGCGGAGAATCAAACTGCCAATTTTGATGGCTGTGAACGTCCTTCTTGGCAGACGGAGGACATGCGGCTCTTTGGGCCCTCTGCAGTGGCTCCATGTCGGGTGATCCCACCATTGGCTGTCCACACCCCTCGCCCTCCTCTCCCAGTTTCTCCTCGCCTGGCCTGAGAAGGTAAGGGCGATGGAGAAGCAGCCAGGCAGAGACAGAGAGATACAGAGAGAGGGGAAGAGAGAGAGGGAGGAGAGAGAGAGAGAGATGTCGAAAGAGTTTTGTGATTCCCGTTGTTTTTTAACAACCGGTTCTCTGCCCTAATGACTGGCTGGGTAGGCGTGGCTAGGGGGGGGTCATGTGACTGGTGGAAGTGAGTGACATTGAGTTGGCCACGCCCACCCAGGTTTTGTGGCTCCCGGTGTTTTCTTTTCTGTGGGAAATGGGCCCAAATGGCTCTTTGAGTGTTTAAGGTTGCAGAGCCCTGAACTAACACCACTACCTATCTCTTGGCGCTCAAAGCGTTGTTACAATGATTGATCATGATTGGCTGGCAATGTCCAATGTCTTGCTCCCAGGCTCCACGCTGGTTAATAAAATACGTTTTGCTCTTCAGTCTCCCTGATGGTGATCTAATTGGCTTTGTAGATTTGTTGGTCCCAGTTAGCACACCCCATCCATAACATTTTGAAAACTGCTTTGCTTAGGCTTCTCCTTCTCTCTCCTTTTTTCCCAACCTCGGCGCTGGGCAATTTTTTTATTCTTTTTCTCCTTTTAAAAATCTTACGCGACGTGGTTTCCGAGCAGTTTGAAAACGACAATAAAAATGGATCCAAGAGGCAACTCTGGAAGAAACAGTTAACACTCCGGTCCGTTGAAAGAAACAAGCCAGCAAAATTAAACTTCCCTTCATCAGAACTCCGGGAAATTCTATACTTCGCCCAGCAGGAAACTCTCTGCAAAGCAGGACGTTTCCATTTAGAGTCTGTGCATTCTGCAAGCACCCTGCTTTTTCACCGCTGCTAACAGAGAACCTGAAAATAATTCACTCCGAGTGAAAGGAGAAGAAGGAGGGGAGGAGAAATGCAGGCACAGCAGAACAGCAGAAGTTTAGAAGACCCTTTCTCACGGTAATCTCTCTTTTAGTTACAGGTAGTTGTAGTCAGTTAGTGCTGATAGGGCAAGCCACTGGAATATAAATTCAGAGCAAATCCCCCACTCCCTACTAGCACTGATGAGGTTACCTAGATTGGTAATGAAACATCTGCAAGAAGGCTACCAATCTCAGAGGGCACCAAGGACCCTACACTCTTCCTCCTCTTCCTCCTCCTTCAACCCCCTTCTAGCACTGATGATATTACCTAGTTGGGTCATGGAACATCTGCAAGAAGACAACCAAGCTCAGAGAGCACCAAGGACCCTACAGTCTTCCTCCTCCTTCAACCCCCTTCTAACACTGATGATATTACCTTGTTGGGTCATGGAACATCTGCAAGAAGACAACCAAGCTCAGAGAGCACCAAGGACCCTACAGTCTTCCTCCTCCTTCAACCCCCTTCTAACACTGATGATATTACCTTGTTGGGTCATGGAACATCTGCAAGAAGACAACCAAGCTCAGAGAGCACCAAGGACCCTACACTCTTCCTCCTCTTCCTCCTCCTTCAACCCCCTTCTAACACTGATGATATTACCTTGTTGGGTCATGGAACATCTGCAAGAAGACAACCAAGCTCAGAGAGCACCAAGGAACCCCGCTTTGCAAATCCCACTGAATTTGGTGTTTTTCTTGCAGAGGTTTCAGGACCCAACAAGGTAACATCATCTGTGCTGGAAGAGAGTGGGATTTGCAGAGGGGAGGAGGAGGAAGAGGAGGACTCTTGGGTCCTCAGTTCTTTCTGAGTTTGGTGCTGATGATGCCCAGATGGACCACTGATGATGTTCCCTAGCTGGGTCATGAAATGTTTGCAACAAAACCAGCAAGTTCAGAGAGCACCAAGGACTTCACAATCCTCCTCCTCCTCCTCCTCCTCCTCCTCCTCCTCCTCCTCCTCCTCCTCCTCCTCCTCCTCCTCCTCCTCCACTTCCTTCTAGCACTGATTGTCTTAGTGGACAACCAGCTAAATATGAGACAGCAGTGTGTGGTGGCAGCCAAAAAAGCCGATGCAATCCTAAATTGCATTAACAGAGGGACACAGTCAAGATCAAGTGAGGTACTTATACCACTCTATAAAGCCTTAGTAAGGCTAGAGTACTGCATCCAGTTTTGGGCACCACACTATATTACAAAGAGGCTCTAGAAAAAGTGCAGAGAAGAGCAACCAGGATGATGAGAAACTGGAGGCTCAAACATACGATGAACAGTTGCAGGAACTGGGCATGGCTAGTCTAGTGAAGAGAAGGACCAGGGCAGATACAATAGCAGTCTTCCAATATTTGAGGGGCTGCCACAGAGAGGAAGGGGGTCAAGCTATTTTCCAAAGCACCCGAAGGCCAGACAAGGAGCAATGGATGGAAACTGAACAAGGAGAGATTCAAGCTAGAAATAAGGAGGAACTTTCTGACAGTGAGAACAATCAACCAGTGGAAGAGACGTTGCCTTCAGAAGTTGCGGGAGCTTCACCCCTGGAGGCTTTCAAGAAGAGACTGGACTGTCATCTGTCAGAAATGGCGAAGGGTCTCCTGCTTGGGGTTGGATTAAATGACCTACAAGGTCCCTTCCAACTTTGTTAATTTGTAATCTGATGATGTTAGCGAGTTGGGTCATGAATCATCTGCAAGAGGACCGCCAAGCTCAGAGAGCACCAAGCACCCTGTGGCTCTCTTTGCTTACTACCCCATCCCACTCCCCTAAAGAAGAGACCTCGGTTTGATCTTTTTCCTCCTTTCATATCCTTCTTGTTTATCCCATGGGTGTCCTCCCTTCCATTTTTTCCTCTCCTCAACTTTTTCTCCTTTCTTTTAAAGCGTGTTATACCACCCAAGAGTTGAAGAAGGTGATGCCGGAATCTAATCAGTTAGCTTGCTTTCCGCAAATCTCTGATACTTGGTGTGCCACTTCTGCCTCGTTGTTGTTTCTTTACTTCTCATTGGGTACAGAATTCTGTGATTAAAAGTGGAGCCTTAAAAACAGATCAATCCATCAATCACCATATTATTATTCACCAAAGGAGCTGATGTGGGAAACCCTACAGCAAGCTCTGGGCTATAGAACAAGTGAATCTTTCTTGGGCAACCATAGAGTTGGCTTTGTAAACTGTCACTCCCTGAAAATGTAATTTCTCAAGCGCTTGGCGCCAAGGGTAGCCCAGTGATGTTTCCTTGCTGTCTTTAATTAATTTTAAAAGGAAAATAGCCTATAGATCTTTTCTTTCCCTCCCTCCTTCTCTCTCTTCTTCTTTTATTATTTTTTTTTCCTCTCCTACTTTCTACTTTGGACAGCTGGTGAATTCATATGCACGGGTATGTTTTTTTTTTTTTTTGAGTACGCGAGATGAAAATTAAAATAACTCAAATGAATTCTGGAGAATGTTGCTTGGGAGGATGGTGTAGAAATCTAAAAAGCAGGCCTTGTGTTTTAAAAGAGTCCATCCTTCAGTTTTGGGGCAAACTGATGGTCATTATTAAAAGTAGGGGTGAAATGCTACTACTGCGAACCAGTAGTAAAAGAAGAAGCTACAGCTTCGGGCAAACCGGTAGTTTAAAAAAGCTACTGATTCCTCTGAACCAGTATTTCCGATGATCAGCTGTGCCACACAGTTTAGCTTTGCTAGAAAATCCTGCTTTTAGCGAAGCTAAATCACACGGCGCAGCTGATCCCCGCCCCCCTCACTGTTCTACTAACCTTCCCAAGCTTCCTTTTGGTGGCTTTTTTTCACCACTGATTAAAAGTTATTATCCTGAGTAGTTCCCTCTTCCTTTAAAAACTCAGCCCTCTAGATTAAAATATCCCCAAAGGTGTTTTTTTTTAGGAAGGCAACTGGACTTTGCTCTTCCTTGAAGACATTTCGCTCCTCATTCAAGAAGCTTTCTTCAGTTCTACAGAACAGAAAAGTGTAGAGAAGAAGGGAAAAAGAAAAAAAGAAGGCCCTCTGACACTATTTGGTGCAGTAGAATAAGATAGTATTCTACCTCAACTTTTGAGATTTCCGTAAGATTATAAACTAGCCATTTCTATAACAAGAAAGCAATTGAATCGTTAAAAACCCAAAATCAAAGTTTTCATTTTTTTAATGACTTTTATTGAAATATATAAAGATACAATTTGACATTTTTCGGTTTAGCGGTGTTCATAAATACATACAAATTATTTACATGGGATTCCATCTTTACTTGGTCATAATTAATTAATTATAATTTATTTCTCCCCCCCCTCCCCCACACACACACCTCGAGCACTAAGTCCAGAAGCGGTTTCCAAGTAGAAATGAAAGTACTTATGTTGTTTGTTTGTTTTTCCCTTTGATCAAAGCAGTCAATTTAGCCATCTCTGCTACCTCCATCAGCTTTTGCAGCCATTCGTCCATTGTGGGGATTGAAGTGGAAAGACACTCATTCACATAGATTCTGAGATCAACCAAGGTCACCACACTATAAAAAAAAAAAAAAGAGGTTGAGACTCTAGGAAGAATGCAAAGAAGAGCAACCAGGATGATGAGGGGACCGGAGGCTAAAACATACGATGAATGGTTGCAGGAACTGGGCATGGCTAGTCTAGTGAAGAGAAGGACCAGGGGAGACACGATAGACGTCTTCCAATAATTGGGGGGGCTGTCACAGAGAGGACGAAGGGGGTCAAACTATTTCTCAAGGCACCTGAAGGCCAGGCAAGGAATAATGAATGGAAACTGATGAAGGAGAGAGGTTCAACCTGGAAATAAGGAGAAACTTTCTGACAGTGAGAACAATCAACCCGTGGAACAGAAGTTGCCTTCAGAAGTTGTGGGAGCTTCATCGCTGGAGGCTTTCAAGAAGAGACTGGACTGCCATCTGTCAGAAATGGTATAGGGTCTCTTGCTTTGGCAGGGGGTTGGACTAAATGACCTACAAGGTCCCTTCCAACTCTGTTAATCTGTTAAGGTCAACTAGATCAGGGGTGGGTTCTACTTACCTTTACTACCAG
>JAUDYJ010000015.1:7158870-7161333 GCA_030761175.1 Masticophis lateralis
TCTCTCTCTCCCTCCCTCCCTCCCTCCCTCCCTCTCTTCTCTCTCTCTCTCTCTCTTCTCTCTCTCTCTCTCTCTCTCTGGTGTGGGCTATAATTTGAATTTCCCCCCCCCCCAAACAAAAGGAGATTAGGCTACATACTGCAGGATAAGAACCTGCTTCATTTTAATTCTTTATTTAGATCCA
The DNA here is from genome assembly GCA_030761175.1 of Masticophis lateralis. NCBI lineage: Eukaryota > Metazoa > Chordata > Lepidosauria > Squamata > Colubridae > Masticophis > Masticophis lateralis. The sequence goes on from JAUDYJ010000015.1 coordinate 7,159,055, forward strand.
TTAAATAAAGAGAAGATTTCCATCTTGAAAGCACTTGGTTTTTAGTGCTGAAAAGTCTCTTCACGGGGGCCACCAATTCAGGAAGGAAAGAAAGGGAGGATTAGCAGGGCCACTTAAGAAAGAATCAAGATTTATTTGCTACCTCACCAGGCGAGCATTATTGACTCACTGGTTATTCAAGGTCTGGAGCATTGTGCCGTCGCAAATATTTATGGCTTTTAATTACCATAAACTAGCAAGGATCTGTTTTAATAAGGTAAGTTTAAATGTAGTTTGGCAAATGGAAAAGCAATTGAAATTCAGAGGGAGAGCTGGCTTGCATTCTCCCTGATCTTTGGTGGGAAGAGAAGTCACCTTGTTCAGGAGAGGTGAGGAAGGGGATTCTAAGAGAATGTTCTGAGGTAAATCTCTGAACGAAATTGACTTTCCAAGCTAAAGAACAGAATGACAGAGTTGGAAGGGACCTTGGAGGTCTTCTAGTCCAACCCATTGCCCAGACAGGAAACCCTGTACCTTTTCAGACAAATGGTTCTCCAATCTCTTCTTATAAACCTCCTGTGTTCTTAACAGAAGAGAATAATCTGCTGATTTGCTCTTGACTGAGGAAGGAAGGAAGGAAGGAAGGAAGGAAGGAAGGAAGGAAGGAAGGAAGGAAGGAAGGAAGGAAGGGAAGGAAGGAAGGAAGGAAGGAAGAAGACAGAGAAAGAAAGAAGGAAGATATGAAAAATATTCTGAGAAGAAAGGAGAGAGGGAGGGAAGGAAGGAAGGAAGGAAGGAGAAAGAAGGAAAGAAGATATGGAAAATATTCTGGAAAGGAAGGAACGAAGGATTGAAAAAGGAAGGAAGGAGATAAGAGAAAGAAAGAAGGAAGATATGAAAAATATTCTGAGAAGGAAAGGAGGGAGGGAGGGAAGGAAGGATTGGAAAAAGAAAGGAAGGAAGGAGCTAAGAGAAAGAAGGAAGATATGAAAAATATTCTGAGAAGGAAGGAAGGAAGGAAGGAAGGAAGGAAGGAAGGAAGGAAGGAAGGAAGGAAGGAAGGAAGCTGATGATTGTCTACAGAGATTCTCAGTCATCCTGGTCATGGTTGTCCCAAAGGTGCTTTTTCAAGAGGCAACTAGATTTTCTTGGTTTTCCTTGAAGACGTTCTGCTCCTCCTCCAAGAAGCTTCTTCAGTTCAGAAGTTTTCGTTCAGAAGCTTCCTGGATGAGAAGCAAAATGTCTTCAAGGAAAGCCAACAATCCAAACTGGGCCATGTTAACCACTCGTACAACAAAGCACGGCAAAGATTCACCTTTCCTTATGAGTTCTGAAATAGGCTCTTTGTATTGTGTTTAGGACCTATGAATAGATATCTCCCCTTGGTTGGGGAGGAACTGGGTGGAGATGGGAAGGCCAAGATGACCAAGTTAATAACACAATAATAGAGTTGGAAGAGACTTTGAACTCTTCTTAAAAACCTCAAGTGTTGGAGCACCCACAACTTTTTTCCTTCCTTTCTTTTCCGACTCTTCTATTTCTCCCTTTTTTTCCTTCTCCTTTTCCTCTTTATCTTTCTTTCTTTTTTTCTTTTTAATTTGATTTATATGCCGCCCTTCTCTGGAGACTCAGGGTGGCTTACAATGCGTTAAGCAATAGCCTTCATACTTTTGTATATTTATACAAAGTCAGCTTATTGCCCCCCACAAACTGGGTCCTCAATTTACCTACCTTAGAAAGGATGGAAGGCTGAGTCAACCTTGAGCCTGGTGAGATTCGAACACAGTAATTGCAGACATCTGGTGTTTAATTACAATGCTTTTAGTCTGCTGAGCCACCAGAGCTCCTTTTCATTTGTATTTTATACTAGGAGAATTTGAACGCCCAGTTCCTGCAACTGAGAGAAGAATCCCCACGGAAGGTTTCTCAGGGACTGACCAAGGAGAGATTCAACCTGGAAATAAGAAATAATTTCCTGACCGTGAGATCCATCAACCAGTGGAACAGAAGTTGCCTTCAGAAGTTGTGGGAGCTTCATCACTGGAGGCTTTCAAGAAGAGGCTGGACTGCCACCTGTCAGAAATGATGTAGAGTCTCCTGCTTGGACAGGGGGTTGGACTAGATGACCCTACAAAGGTCCCTTCCAGCTCTGTTATTCTGTTAAATCTGCATCTCTTGGGCCAAGAGAGTGCTGTGTGTTGGTGTCCTCAGGCAAATGCATCCAGCTGGGGTGAGTGACTGACAGCTGACTTGATCCTCCACTCAGATTCCATCGGGGGGTTTTTTTTCCCCCTAGCCTG